>JABUQX010008324.1:0-34314 GCA_015478945.1 Trachelipus rathkii
CAGACCATCGAGAGTGATATAAGACTTATCTCATATGTACTACCTATATAGATGTTCATTATAGGGTTTGTAAAGTACGAATTTACAAACCAGAGTAGAATAAATAACTGCTGCTTAAATATAGAAGTCATTGCAAGATTGTTCCTATCAGGACGGTGCAGGTAGAGAACGTACAAATTAACCAGCATACTTAATATAAGTAAAAATCTAATTAAGAAGAAAATATAAAAAAATATTTTCCTCAATAATTTAAATTACATGTGTGACATTTTATCTATGGTTACGTGTATAAATATATCAGTCAGATATTTACTACTATATGACTTCGGGGTTATAATGAATACATGATGAGTATATGGAGTAGTTGCATAATGAATATTTGTTATTACGCTTAACCTAGAATAGTTGACCGGAGATCTAAGTCCTTATATTGAATATAAAATAAACATTATTTGAAAAGTGGAGGTAAAGAAAAAAAATGTCACATACCTATCAGTTCAGATTTAGAATGAGTAATATCATTTTCACCTATATATGTGTACATAACTATATATATAATGAGAAACATATACGTTATTATATATTAAGTATGAATAATTAAGGAAGTGTGCGCGTATTAAGCTTACTAGCTGAATGAATCGCTGATATATTTCTGGAAAAGGAGACAATTATTTACATAGGGTATTGCGAGTCATATTTCGACAAAGAGTTACCGATGATAAGTCAAAGAGGAATTTATTTAGGCTTTATGAGTAGAACTGAACTAAGCGCTTGAGAAACTACGTAACGCAAAAACTCAATTGCGAAAGCCATTATGACGATTATTTTTTAACTACTATTTATTATATATTATATAATATAAAAGAACTGGATCGAGAAATGCTGTGAGGCTTTGAGGTTATTTCGATAGTAGCTGTTCTACGATGTTCTTTGGCAAAGAAATGGAAGGTTCCTAAGATACTTTTAGCGTAGGAAAAAGTTATAAAAACTCAAAAATCTTATGTAGTAATAATTATTTGAACACATACCTAGATATATAAATACGCAAATTATATATCTGTTGTGGAGAACTATTAAAAAAAAGGTCGCCGATATATATTTCTTCGAGATAGTTGTAAATTTAGAGAAGTAAAAACTAATGCAAACATCCCAACTATTATTACCAGATCTACCTATAGATTGAGTCTTGATACATACACAAGTGCTAATTACAGATGATGTTTAAGGAGTAATCATTATTGATACGAATGATAGCTGAAGAATTATTAATTTAAAAAATTTATTTCCCATTGATAGAGATAATTAATCACTATATATATATAGTCACAAGACGTGGGTATCATTTCAGTTGCATTCAGCGGCATATGTAAGTCGTCATTCATACATGGAATATGTATTGAAAGGGAATACTCTGGCAATGTAGAGCTACAGTATATGTATAAATGCTTATCTCGCAATCAAGACCTTACTGTGTAATCTTATATATATACAAAAAATATACCATATATCAGCATACTAATATTCTAAACATATTGTGAAATAATGGTTTAGGCTCAATTACGGAAATAGATAAATATATACATACCGATATAAGTGTTATTATTAATCTATAATCATAATATATCGAGTATACCGAGTACTAACTGGGATCATATGATCTTAATTAATAGCTACGGATTATTTAGATAGGTCATCTTTAAATACATGCACTACACCACAGCCATATCTCATCCAAGACTAAGGGTAACGCGTGCGTAACACTGCACGACCACGGACAACATGACAAAGCTCAGCGGTAAGATATCATGGAGAAGGAATTCTATAGATACAATAACTCGTATAGTCCGAAGTAAACCTAATCAAGCCTTACATCCCCTTCTTTCCTATTATCTTATTAAAGTGAGACACTGGGCACGTTCGCAGTCCAGAAAAAATCTATCACCTCGCTCATGCTCATAGAGCATCACGGGCTCTACATCCTTTCCAACATGCTACTCGCACGAGAACCTCCGGAACTCGCACCATATTGTAGAATATAAAGACATCGCCCAATTGCAGAGTTAGTTTCAGTTTTTTACAACTTAGAAGGCATAGAAGAGAGCTAGAACTTTGGTATACCCTTAGGATCTAATGGTTAGGGTAACACAGAACATACTGAGATCACGCTCGACAGAACAAAAAAAGATACTGTTTCTGAATACTTCCCAAACGTTCCATTTAATGGCAGCCATTGTACTTGCATCCGCTCCTTCGTCATTATCACGTCTCAGCACTGTATAACATTTCCTAGAGCTATGTGATATCTTTCTAGCATGACTCCGCAATCTCCAGCTTTTTCCCATTTCGCGCGATATCCACCAGCTATGACACAAGTGTCAGCAAATTCACTCTTATACAGTAATTCACTCCTAGCAGATAGATCTAGACTTAGGCTGTCGCGACTATGATCACTAGTCGCGAGCGATCGCATGCGTTCAATACGGACTGGCTATGATGAGTGTACACAACAAAATTCGCTTTCCAGATTTGATGCAAAAATTCGATCTATTGACTAACCTGTTATTATTTCTATATAGTTTCTCGCTCATTTGTATACAAACTCCTGCGTTTCTGATCCACAAGGCCAAACATATCACCAATCTTTCTAATTTTAATAATTATACTACTTCACTTCTATTGTCATACTGAACTCTATTACTTCTACGAGTCCGATCTTATACAATGCATTGCCATCTGGCGATATTTTGGACTCTTTTTATTGTGTTTAAATCAAAACACATTTTGTATTTTAGTTGATAATATTATAACTCCTTAATCCTAGTACAATATCAATGTTCTAACTACTACAAATGTTTACTAGCTATTTTAAAATCTGCCTTCTTCTATATGATAGTATAATATATATAGTATATATATAAGTAAGTAATAATATCCAGGCATGTTAAAGAATACCAGAGAATTACAAGACTTATTCTCTTTATTACAATTCAGTTATATACAAGAATTTATATTGCTCAACTCACAGCTCACATACTTCATAGCATTCACAACTTATCTCTATATACTACACCTTACTACTGCTATCATTACCAGCTATCTCACTATATATACCTTTTCATTCACATATATCCTATAAAATTAATATTTAAATCTAGTACACTATTTTTCAGCAGCTTCGCTACACTATCTATATATTAGCATATACTTAACACTCGAGGACTGTCCTTTCAACTTCTAAGATTCTTTCAAATATAACTGTCTTAGATGTACGTTACTTTCTTGCTCATGCATTGTATTATTTCACTTTTACTTTGAAGCCACATAGCCTCTCTCACCCAACAGGCTCTGGATCACATGCTCGCCTGCACCTGTCAGATGCCCGATACATAGATACTCACATATTATATATTATATATATATATATATATATATATATATATAGTATATATATTATTTATGTCAGTGTATACGTATATATGGGTATATATTATATATATATAATAATATCTATAGTGAAGCTATTGTCGGGTGTTATTACACTCCTGCTTATTATATTCTGTTCCCATTATTGATTATATTTACTATATCTTTATTACTACTATATTATATACTATTTCTTTTATCATTATATATCATTATATATAGTCATACTTGATATATATATGTATATTATATATATATATATACATATGTTATATATATAATTCTTAATATATATATATATATATGGCATAGATGGTGTTGATTGGTAATTTGGAAGTTGTATATTAACAATAGCGTTTATGGAAGGTATTATTCCGAGGGTATTGGTAGGAGAGCAAATTTGTATCTTTAATATAAAGGTATACCACTATACTACTAAATATATCTATATAGGTAAACAGTTTATTGAGGTTGTAGGGAAGATATATGTGTTGGTATTCTGGTTGAAAGAGTTGCTGTCGAATGACTAAGAACTGATTTCGGAAGAACAAGGTGCTTTAGGAGGAGAAGAATAAATTGTATTTAGGTTTACGGATGGCATAAGCGTATAAATAGGAATTAACAGGGAGCTCGATGGCAGTGTTTAGTAATATGGTGTGGTGGTAGCTTTCTGGGACTGGAATTTCAAAAGTTTGCATGATGATTTAGTGAACGCGTGTGTAACACTAATAGAGTTCGAAAGTAGTTGGTTGTAATATATAGCGCCAGTGAAACAGGGATGTGCTATGTCTCCTTGGCGATCAAATCTGTATATGGATGAGGTTATGAAAGAATTAAAGGTAGGTTTGACAAGGGATTAGTGTTAGAATGATGGAGAAGGATAATGAAAGTGGAAGGGTGCCCTACCTATATATGAGGATGATTTGGTTTTGTGTGTGTTGATTTAAAGAGGTTTGAAGAGGCTTTGGTAGAGAGATTTGGTAGGGTGTGTAAAAGATGGGGTAGAAGTAAATTCGTAGATAAGAGTAAGGTAGGTTGTCGAGTGAGGACAATCCTAGAAGTGAAGTTATGTTAGATGGTGCGAAGCTCGAAAAAGTGTCTTAATTTAAGATTTAAGGATATATGTTGAAGACAAAGGATGTATTGCAGAGTGTTTATGTAGGAAAGTTGTTGACATGACACTGAGGTTGGCTGTGCAATTATATATACCGTGTGGTTGGCACTGTAAGTACTTAAGTCTTGTAGTGCGCTTTGGGTTCTTCTACATGAGCGGTAGTTTGTACCTGTGTTTAATGTATTTTTAGTAACGACCTTATGGTGCTGAGATAATGAGGTTTATAGATCTATAGTACTACATGTGGTTCAGATGGCAATTCTTCAGTGTCGTGTATGTGGTGAAAAGAAGGATGATAAACAGTGAGAATTATCTTATTGAGAGGTTGTTTTAGTTGTGGAGATTATGGGTATAGTGAAGAGAATAATGAAAGTGTCGGTGAGTTGGTTTGGTCATGTGCGAAGAGGGAGTGGAAGTAGATAGCTCCGGATCGCTTGGCATTAAATGGAATTGTGGGGGAGGCTGTGAATAGACACGTAGAGATTGGAGTATCGAGTGTTGCGTTCATAACATATCGAGGGAGACGAAGACAAAGAGTTCGACTGAGACCATTAAAACATCGGAATTGACCTGGCACGGCAGAGACAATGATAAGTATATGCGCAGTACCAGGCAGCAGCAACCAGGTGCATAACAGCAGTGAATTTCGCTCGTTCTTGCTCGCAGGAAGGTATGGTTGTAGCCACACCCCCTGGGCCAACTGCAATGAACCTCCATTGACGCAGAACTGTCCATAATAACGCACGGTCGCACTCGCGGTCACCGCCGTGAAGCTCTAGGGTGGATTTTTCTGAGTGCGACGAGTTCTCCCTACCACTTCGATACATAAGGGGGCAGTAAGATCATGGCCTTTCTTTTCTCTGTGTTCTTCTCACTATTCTCTCTATCTCTATTTTTCTGTATATCTTCTGATGTGTCATAGTTCGGGCTGGGTACACATCACTCATCTTATGCTCTGCGTTGTAGAGATAGTGTTATCGCGTGGGATGATGGGAATGATGATGGATGGTCATAGTAAGGTACTGTAGGTATACCTATTAAAAACAATGTAGTAAGAATGTGGGTTTATTTAAAATAATATATGAAACAATATTATATAACTATACGTGGTAAAATAATAACTAATATTCTTTATATTTTTTATTATAAAAGTGTTTACCTGCTTGAAAAAGTATTGCAGAGATCTTATAGTTTACGAACAAGATTATAATAGATTAATTTAATACACTATCACAAAATAATTTTCATTATTTATTTATATGGTGTATAGCCATTATTGCAGCGGAAGGATGGTTATGCTAGTTCATAATATATTGGTTAGTAAAATACCAGAAGGCGTATATAGGAAATTAATTATTTAGGTAAAGAAAATAATATACTAATAAAAATAAAAAAATAAATAAAAAAAAAAAAATATATATATATAAATTTACTTATATTAACGGGGAGTCATAAGTCTAAACATATTTCAAATAAATATGTGATAGTAATAGTATAGTACGTATAGGCCTAATATAAATAAATATAATTTTATATAGGTACTATTCTGATTAGTACTTATTTATTTATGGTAAGATACACTTTGGGATGTAAATTTAATTATATATAAATATATCGAGTATATATAATTAGTATTGTTTATTATTAGATTATACTATTTGAGTATACTCATTAATCCCTCTAGACTCTACTTGGCATTATTATGTATTACTATTGTTAACTACGTAACCTAGGTATATATTTCTCTTATTTAATATATTATCTATATATCTATATTATATATTATTTATATTATAATCTTTTATTTCTTATAATATATATATATATATATATATATATATTATATATTATAATATATATATATATATATCTCTTATACCTATTATTATATAGTTGATCAAACGCTTCTTTCTATCCTATTAGTATATCTATTCTAATATACTTATAACTATATATATATATATTTTATATATTCGCTATTTATACTATATATACTATATTCTATATATATTTTTTGATTGATTTTCTTTAAACTTGAACTTGTACTTGAACTTGTACTTGATACCATGTAAGACATGTCACTTGTACTTGTACTTGTAATTAAACACTAATTCTATACTTGAGACTTTTGGTGCTACTTGTACTTGTACTGAACAATTCTAGATAGTATGGCACTTGAAACTTGTACTTGAAAAAATGTACTTGAACGGCCTGCCAAAGCCTTGATAGTGGAGGCTTACTCACGTCGCGGGAATCAGGCGACATTCAGGTAACTGAATAGATGATAATTCTTATTTATTGGAGTCGAAAGATGATTACTATATCATTTTCACGGAAATGGAATTGCGAAATGTGCCGGTTATGATAAACTCACTTGTAGTATTTTAGTTGTATTTATACTTTAAGCTGCCTATTCACCTCATAATTTGGTTGATTATTATATAATGAATATTATTATTATACTTATAATCAAATTATTATAAAGAGATTATTTTAGTTATCGCATTTTTATTATTTTAAGAAGGAATTTATAAAATCATGATTTTGATATAAATTAATATAATATTAATATTATAATAACATAATATATAATTATTTAATTGATAATTACATATATTAATAATTATAATTTAAATTTATTATAATATATATATATAAATTAATAAATTAATAATATATTATAATATATAATTATTATAAATATAATATATTTAATAATAAAATAAAAATATTTTTATATTATAATATTTATTAATATACTCGATAATAATAATAATATAATTTAAATAACATATAATTTAATAATTAAATTAAATTTATATTAATTATATTAATCTTTATAATTATTATATATAAATAATAATATCACTAGGACATATAATCTAGGAGTATTTTCACTTTCAATCTAGTAATAATATTAGATTTCAATAGAGATAATTGGATACTATAATAATAATAATAAAATAAATAGTAAATATTCACAATAATACAAATTAAATAATAATAATGATAATATAATAATAAATAACTCCAATCAAATGATTAACATTCCACTTTTAGCTTAAATATAATAAATAAATATTTAATAATAATAATAATAATAAAAAATAATAATTTAAGACTTTTATATAAATTATATTTAATTCGTTATAATAATAGTATGATATAGGATAGATAGATGGAAATTAAATTATAGGTTAAATAATAAATAATGACAATAATAATCATAATACAAAACAATATAATAATAATACTATACCGAAACTGAAAAAACCCCAATCCATTCTGAGAAAATCCACTCACATAAACTCACAGATCATAAATTAAATACATCACATCAATAATAATAATACATGCCGTAAATATTTAATAAGTAATTTATATTTTAGGTATAATATCGCATAACATCTATAAATTAATTTTAATTAATACACTATGATTTATAGATACCCCAAAATAATAGATAATCACTTTAATTTAATGGAGATAATAATAATAATACTATTTAATTATTATATAATCACTCATGAATTTATAATCTTTATTATAATTAATAATAATTAATGTAGTAACCACATTAGATGAGTAAATATAGATTAGAAACTAGATAAGAATATATAACCACTGAACAGAATTAATATAAGTAAAATCAAATGCTACCTCGTTTATTATAGTCCAAGAATCCGATTATATTAATTATTAACTTTAGAAGCAGAACAATACATAATAATTATCAATGATCATATCCTAGGGATAATATATATTAATAATTGGCATATAATAATATATAAGTGATAATTAATTATATTATATTAATAAGATTAAATAATACATTATAATGTATATTTAATTATAAAATAAAAAAATGGAATGCACATAATTACTAATTAGTAATAATTAATTACTAACACTAATTTACATAATAATAACTAGATGATATAATGATCACATATATGCTTTAATACTTTTATAAGCGATCAATAATAATAATAATTATTTATAATACATGATGATCGAGATAATATCTCTATAACTATTAGCGCCACTAAAAATACAATTATGAGAGTGAGTGAGATACACTAAATCTCAATTATATGGAGTGAATCAATACATAATAATTTAATAACTATATTAATAATTTAGAATAATAACTCATCTCTATAGTGAAGATGGAACATAATCCCTCAATTATAATATTATTTATCATAGGAAATCCATAATCATCATACAATATAATATATGAGGACGCTACTTAATAAAACATACAAAAATACATGATCGGATAATGGATAATTAATACATCACGATAATAGCATGATAATACATGTAATCGGTCATATAATGTAATAATAATAACTAATAATAATAATTACATCAATAATAATAATAATATAATTAATAATAATAATAATAATAATGAATACATAATAATAATATTGATAAGTTTTGTTCTATTTAATATAAGTGCAATAAAAGAGTAATAATTAATTTAATAAGTAATAATTTATTGGGACTTACATCAATCATCATTTATATAGAATATATAATCAATAATTTAATGAATGTAACTATTTAATAATATAAGTGCAATATAATCAACTCGGTATTTTAATGCATTAATCATATTACTTATTAATATAATAATAATAGAGTTAATAGCCTTTAGTAATATTATTATTGACATGTAATCACATTATTCATATATGTATATGAATCAATAATCATTAAGTACATGTCGGCTAATTTATCTCACATGACATAACTTCTACCAGGGTCAATAACTTGATCAATAATAGAAACAACTCGATTTTAATAATAATAATATATATATGAATAATAATAATATTCAATGGCATATAAATATATACATGAATAATAACTAATAATATATAATAATAAGATATATATAGAATTTGAATAGTCAACTACTATAATAATAATAATAATAATAATAATAATACATAATATAATATAATAATAATAATATATAATAATAATAATAATAATAATAATAATAATTAATTAATAATAATAAGTCAATAATAATACTATTTATAACCATAAATATAATAATTATGGATTAAAACTTATAACAATAATACAATAATGACTTTATAATATAATGAATATAATAAATATAATAATACAATAAAATAATAATAATTGCAATAATATAATAATATAGTTAATAATAGATGAAAATAATAATAATATAATATATAATAAGAATAATAATAATAATGAGATAATAAATAATAGGTAATGAAATACTAAAATAACTATTAATATTATGAATTATAATAATAATACATAATAATAGTAATTATAGAGAATATAATATACGATAATGTTAAGGAATACGATAATACTGCATTTAATCAGAATTAATAATAATTTCTAATAGATAAGTAATAATAATAATAATAATGGAATAATAATATAATAATAATAATAATAATAATAGATAATAATTAATAATAAAATGAATAATAATAAATAATAATCAATAATAATAATAATAGGATAATATTATATATAATAATAATATAATAATGTGATATGTGATATTAATAATAAGTAGTAATGAATTATGATAACAATAATAAATAAAATAATATCGATTTAATAATTCAAATTAAAAACAATATAATAATAATAATAATAGATAATAAAAATTAATAATAACTAATAATAATAATAATAATAATAATAATAATTATAAAATATTAATAATTATATTATTATTATTTAATTATTTTTATTTTTATTTTTTATTTATTAATATTTATTATTTATGAATTTTTTAATTTTTTAATTAAATATTTTTTATATTTTTCTTTTTTTAATTCCTTTTCAATTATTTTTAAATTTTATATTCTATTTTATCTTATCTCTTTTATTTTTTTTTCTTATTTATATAATTTATTTTTTATTATTATTATTTCTTATTTTTATTTTTAATTATCTACATTGTCCTTTCGTGTTATAATGAAAGATCATAAGGCATAAAATCACAGTCATTTTTACTTGATAATTAAATTTTAATTCTTGCGTAATTGATATTTCAAAAGTGTGGCAAATGCCATATTGCAAATATTCTTCAGCAATTTTGTTTGTTATTTCTTTTTCAGGATGTTTATTTCTAATTACTTCTAATAATCAAACATTCCTAAACACCTTCTAATTGACTTATTTCTTTTTTTACGTTATTATTAGACATTATATTAAGTTATTTTTTATTATTTGAATATTATTATTTACTAATAATAATGCGTTTTGCATGAAATTTGGAAATTTTATTTATCCAGATACGGTCTATGTATATTTTGCTCTTGGGAGTCTTTTATATTTGTATTCTGAGTTTAATTTTATCAATAGTATCGAGATATTAATTATAATTAATAATGGTTATTAATAATCAAGCTAATAATTCTGAATAGTAAGCTTACCATTATGGATAATAATAATAATAATAATAAAATAATAATAATTAATATAAATAATAATAATGTGATAATGAATAAAATTAATAAAAAATAAAAAAAAAAATAAGGATAATAATAATTCATAATCATAATGCATAATTATAGATAATAATAATTTAGATATATATATAATAATAAGTAATAATAATATGGAATAATAATAATGATAATAATATAATGAATAATAATAATATTAATAATAATAATAATAATAATAATAATAAGTATAATAATATAATAATATTACAATAGATAATATAATAATAATAATAATAATAATTAAAAATTTTTTAATAATAATAAGAATAATAATAATAATAATATTCATAATATAATAATAATAATAATAATAATAAGAATAATAATAATATGATTAGATATTATATAATAATGAATCAATAATAATAATAATAATAATAATAATATATAATAATAATAATAATAATATTCATAAATAATAATAATAATAATAATATGATAATATATAATAATATAATAATGAATAATAATAATAATGAGATAAGTAATAATATAATTAATAATAATAATACAATAATAATAATAATAATAATAATAGATAATAATAATAATATATATAATAATAATAATAATAATAATATAATTAATATAATAATAATAATAATCAATAATAATAATTAATAATAATAATAGATAATAATATAATAATTTTAATAATAATAATAATGTATAATATAATAATAATATATATAATAATAATAATAATAATATAATAATAATAATAATAATATAATTAATAATAATAATTAATATATATAATTATAATTTATAATAATTAATAATAAAATAAAAATAATATAATAATAATAATAATAATAATAAAATAATAATAATAATAATAATAATAAATAATAATAATAATTATAATAATATATAATAATAATATAATAATGAATAATATATAATATAATAATAAGAATAATATTATAATAATAATTATAATGAATGAATATTAATAATAATAGATAATAATAACAATAAATAATATAATAATAATAATAATATAATAATAAGATATAATAATAATAATAATGAATATGAATATATAATAATAATGATAATAATAATAATAATAATAAATATAAATAATATAATATAATAATAATAAAATAATATAAATTAATAATAATAATAATAATAATAATATTATATTTAATAATAATAATAATAATTATATAATAATAATAATAATAATAATAATAATAATAATGAATAATATAATAATAATAATAATATAAAATTATTTAATAATTAATAATAATAATAAAGTAATAATTAATATTCTAATAATAATAATAATAATAATAATATAATAATAATAATAATATAATTAATATAGATAATATAATAATAATATTAATAATAATAAATAATATAATAATAATAATAAATAATAATAATAATAATAATATATAATAATATAAATAATAATAATAATATAATAACCATAAAATATAATAATATTTATTAAGTTATAACAATAATAAAAATAAATTATAATAATAATAATAATAATAATAATAATAATAATAATAATAATTAATAATAATAATAATTAATAATAATAATAATAATAATAATAATAATAATAATAATAATAATAATAATAATAATAATAATAATAATAATAATAATAATAATAATAATAATAATAAATAATAAATTAATAATAATAATAATAATAATAATATAATAATAATAATAATAATAATTATTAATAATAATATAATAATAATATAATAATAATAATAATATACATAATAATAATATAATAATACATAATAATAATATAATAATATAATAATATATAATAATAATAATAATAATAATAAAATAATAATAATATAATAATAATAATAATAATAATATAATAATAACAATATTAATAATAATACTTTTCACTATGTAAGTTCACAAATCAAATGGCAAGTATATACCAATTGCTATATAACTGTAAGAAGCTCTTCAAATAACCTCCTAAAATAGACAACCAAACTATATGGTTAATTTTGAACACGTTTGGAAAGCCCACAACGGTGTAACTAACTTTGGCAACACCAATCTCTTAAATCTGGAAGCAACGACCTTTCGACAAAAATACTTAATAAAAGCCTTAATTTTAACTATAACAATACAATAATAAATTACTATTACAAACGCACGGTGTCAAGAACAACCTTTAAGTTTTAACATAATCTTAACTTTTCCATTACAAAATTATTTTCGTTTTAAACTCACAAAATATACACGATATAAATAAATTTAAGCACCTTTGCAATAAATAAATAAATAAATAAATACCTTAGGAAAACCTGTTTCTTAATTAACTCTGGCATGAAATAAGAGCAACTTTTCCATTGAGTCACCTCGAAAAATGGCTACTCCTTTGATAGCCGTAAACGATTTTCACAAATAGTGTGGCCAAAATTTAGAAATTAGGATAGGTTTATTCCATCGCATTTCTTCCCACCAAGTTCCAAAGGAACTTACTTTATTATTTACAAAAATTTCAGATAGAACACGAAAAATATTACACAAAGCAGGAGAATACATTATATCCTAAATAAGTAAAATACATATTTTCAATTAATTTAATGTTGTATGATTTGTCTTCTTTCTTCCTCTCTTCTATTCCAGCATCTTTTTTTGCACGTTTGAAAAGTGTTTCTGTTTACCCATTGTTCTCGTGAAATGTTTCCTATTACATGGATATTTCATTGATGTTCTTGATACTCGTAATGATGCAAGAATTTCCGATTTGCCATGAACCGTTCACTTCTTTCTTCCCCTCTCCAGCCCATCCTTTTGATTTTCAAGATGCCTAATGAAGAATTAGGCCACATCTTCGGTTCGTTTCTTGTTGGAAATCTCACCTCATGTTCCGCCAAGTTCCAGATCTTCCACTTGTTTTAAACTACCAATTTCCTCACCAATATCCAACACGGAAGATCTCCTCAGAGTGTTCTCAGAAAAATTCAACAAAAATTGCAAATCTTCATTAAGGTCAACACTCCAAATGTCGTTCTCCTTGTCATCCTATGAAATAATAGGTGACATGCCAGGGCTACTGAAAACCACCAACATGCATTGTATGGATGAGTCAGCGACACTTTAAATTTCCGATTTCCAAGTTTAGGTAGACTTAAACTTCAATCTAATCAATAATCCGCTTTCAAGGACGACATCTTTAACGTATATTTCCCAGTAAACTGTCTGCTCCACTGGGTTTTTTTTCTTCAATTTTTTTGTCCGGTCTGTATTCGACCTTCGGCATATCTCCATTTTAGAATATTTCTTCCTACAATCTAAAATAAAGCTTTAAATATTTCGGACGATAATGCCATATTTTCAAATGCTGGTAATGAATTCTCCAACTCTGAATCTTGCCAGAATGAGGACTAGATATTGCATATGTTACGTCATTGCCGAATACCTTGATGACGATTTTGGAGGCCATGTATATATCTGCAAATTTTCTAATTTGTCTTTTCTTACGTTACTACTTTTTTTGCTACCGTTTCATTTATTTTGAATGGTCTAAAGTTTGGATGACCCTCTTTCCAGGTCAATTTATGTTCGTCTGATATAGGCACTTTTGATCTTCGCTTATGAGACTCCTCTATTAACTTTTGATCTGGCGTATTTTCCTATTTGGGAGTGCTTTGTGTTGTATACTATTTTTACTTTAGGTAGATGAATATTCCACTTTCCACTGTATGATAATAGCAACCTCAGCATTTCTCATATCTTTCTGTTAACTCTTTCCACAGCCCGATAGCTGGATGATTTGTATGGCTTGATTTTGTATGTTTTGATGCCATATCTTAGCATTACCTCAGGAAATCGCAACTGATATTCACCCCCATTATCCATTAAAACAGTTTCAGGTATCCAGTTCATTGGCGGCAAGAACAGCTATTTGAAAATTCTAGCGATTATAACTGATTTCTTGTCTATCAGAGGCTCTATAAAAACCCATATGCTGAAGTGATCCAGCTCCACCAAACATCCGATATTTTCCCTACTAGTCATCGGAAAATTTATGCTATCCATAACAACAAGTTGAAAAGGATAGGTTGTTTCTATCTTTAAAAAAGGAGGTGCTTCCATTTGACGGTTTATCTTGAATCTCTGGCAAACCTTACAAGCTACACACACATCTCTTGCAACTCTATAAATATCAGGGTGCACAACCAGAGATCCAACAGCATAATAAAATTTATGCTTCTTTATGTTTGCCAGCTCCTGATGAAAAGTCATCAACAAGTGGACCAAATTCTTAAATAGTACAATCCCAACCATAGTCTCTTCTTGCTTTCAGTACCAAAGAATATCTTCCTTAAGCTTAATAAACATTAAGTATTTCATAAAATCTTCTACTGCTTTTTCAGTCCTGTTTTTCACCAAGAAATAATTTTTCAGAGATCTTAAACATTTGTCACCCTCTTACACATGGGTCAAGTCTTCATTGCTAAAAACCTGATTTCTCAGTTCCTGAATCTTTTGGCCTGAAATGGAATCTTCATCCTCTAACGTACGTAAGTCCTAAGGTACACTCTAGGTACATTTCATCATCTGGTAAGCTAAGTACTATTTTTTTCCTTACTGTAGTCTAATTCTTTTCTGTTGGCATTTAAATAGTTGACACCTGCCAAGAGACAACTTGATATATCATTGTCACTCACAATTCCGAATGGAAATTCATCTTCATTTAATTTTAAATTTACATATCCTTCCAAAGGAAATTCATGCTGTCCCATTCCAACGACAGCTGCTCTAAATTCCATAGTTTCTTTTGCAGTTCGAGAGAGTTGATTACACTCCTTGTCACTTAAGATATGGCTACTTCAGTGTCTTACAGTGCCAAAATCATACATTATTAACTTCCATCCTTGTCCAAGATATATTATTTATTCGTAACAAATTTCTTTCTTTATGTCCACAACTCGCAAGATCATTTTCATTGTAAGGGTCATCAAAAAATAGATTCAGTCCAAAATCAGCAGCGTTTCCTTTTTATGTACCACTTTTTCTACCTTTTCTTCCTCTTCAAGTATTACAAACTCTTTATTAGTGTCAAGTTTTTGTAGGACCCAGGTGGTTTTGGTCTAATAGGGTTATAGTGAATGCCCGAAATATATTGTAAAAGAATTCTATAAAAGATAAGGTCTTGGATTTTCTTGCTTGCAGAATATACTATCCTAAAGATCCTGCCATAACCCATTTATTACAAACAAAATAGAGCTGACTAGCTGCCAAAAAGATTTTAATTACTGAGAGAATGGCAAGACTTCTCATAGCTTGAATGTATTTTGTATCTTTCGTTTTAGCAGTTTGTTTGTAAATTTTGATGCTCCGTAATAGCCCGTCAACTATTGAATCGGCAATAAGCCTTTCTTTGGTGGCAATGTTGTCGACTTCCTATAGGAATACTGATCAACAGAGTCCATAAACTTTCAAAAATTGGATCTCCAACACCACTTACTTCTTTGATCATTCCAAACATATCAGATAAGTCGCTCACATTATCTGTGTTTATAATTTCCACATCTACGACACCAGAAACCCTTGATTATGGATCAGCTAAAACATTTAATTTATCTGGTCGATATCTTATTTCAAAGCTGTACTTGGATATATCTTCAAGAGTCAGTAACCTGTTGTTAACTATCTGCATATTGTGAAGAAATATTTGAGGCTTATGATCTGTGTATAGAATAAATGATGTTCCCAGCAGAAATGCACGGAAAGTTTTGATTCCACATTTTAAACCCACTAGTTCTCTCTCTCGATGATCGAGTATCTAAAGTGGACAGAAGAAAAAGACGTTGAGGCAAAGGCAATTATTCTTTCATCTCCTCCATGATTTTTGGTCAAACAGGCTCCAGCCCCCACCCCTGAAGCGTCGACAACCAGCTCCAAATTGGAAGCCCCTTCACTATAGCCTGGATAAGCCCACTTTGTTTCTTCAGCAATTTCTTCTTTTAACCTTTCAAATGAAATCTCTTTCGAGTTTCCTCCTGTGCATCTTGACAAGGGAGCTGAAAGCTCTTAACAATTCGGAATAAATTTTCTTTGAAATATTACAATTCCTAAGAATTCTCTAAGTTACTCCTAGTTACTGGTCAAGGAAATTTCATAACTTTCTTTACATACTCTGGAGCTTGCCTGAGTCCCATCCTGCTTCCAACGTGGCCGAGAAAACGTACTTCAGGCTTGAACCACTGACACATTAATTGTTTATTTTTTATCCCTGCTCTTTCAAGAGTTCGAAGAACTTTTTTCATCAACGTTAGGTGAGAATCAAAACCCGAATCTATCATGAGAAAATCATCAATGTAAATTATAACTTTATTCCTTGAAAATTCTTTTAAGATTTCTTGCATGCCTCTCTGGAAAGCTGTCGGTACATTAACTAAACCAAAACTTACCTTCTTAAACTGTTAATGCCCCTGTGCAGTTGAGAAAGCAGTGTATGGTTTACAGTCTTTTTCCAAGTCTAACTGATAGTAACTTCTTACCATATCCGAGCAAGAGAAAATCTTTTTACATGCAAACTAAAAACTGTATCTGTAAATTTAGGTATAGGGAATTTCTGGGGTATTGTAACCCTATTTAATTTACGATAGTCAATACACGTTCTCAAAGAACCATACTTCTTACAGACTGGTACAATAGGTGAATTCCAAGGTGATATGCTTGGCTCAATGTTATCCTTAAGTAAAAGTTCCTCGCACTGTTCTTCAATTTCTCTTGAGATCACCTCTAAAAATCTTCTAGGATTTTGATATTTTTGTGTATCGTTAAACAGTTCTATCCTGTGTGGTGCTATTGCTGTATATTCCATATCAAAATCACCCTTACGTAAAACTCCCCTACTTGAATAGATCATCTCAACTACCTCGTTCTTTTGTTGCTGAGTTGTCCTCTCCGAAGGACAGCACTGTCCTGACCTACCTCTTGTCCTATGCATTTCCCTCATGCTCTTCACTCTCTTTATATGCAGCGTAGATTTTCAAGGTTTCAACGAAATCTGAAATGTTGACAACCATAGCCAAGCAAACCCACATTTTGATCAACTGCCATATTAACAGTATTTTATGTCACCTCTGTCATATTAACAGCCAACACCTGCATGTTTTATACATTAATATAGCTTGGAAAGAAATTTCGCACAGACTGAGGTGTATAATGTACCAGTTCGCATGATATTCGTGTATATATTTCTCACTCTTAGTAATTATTGAGTGTGATGATGCCTGTACTTACCTTGAATATCTATCCTTCCATATTAGATAAAAAAAAAGCACCAAGCCATATGAGTCTTGACTGGATTAGCATTTCTCTATTGGATCTCATCCGTCACTTAATCTAATGTATACTTTTTGCACCGTCTGTCAAAGAAGGCAATGCAAGGCAGTAGTGCATTGATCGTGCAATAGAGTGAGTAGTACAAGTGCGGATTCAGAACAGCAGGAGGAATTTGAGTAAGTGGCGCTTCCCCAATGTAAAAAAAAAAACTGTCATGGCGTTTACATGCGTGCTGCTTTTTATTTTTGATCTATGGTTCGTCGTCTTCCTTCTACTAGTGACTTTCTGTGTAACTTGGCAGGACTTCTGAGCGAGGGAGGGTCAAAGCGAGGCCGGAGCTGCTCAAACAGACAGTGGAGAGGGACACCCAGCAACAAGGCGTCAAACATCATTCTTAGTCTATTGTTCGCAAAAATATTTAACAGAAGAGGAGCTCTGAGTTGCTGTTAATTCATACGGTATGGTTTTTCATTATTAACTACAGGTTAATCTACTAAACTGGTGTCACAATTAACATCGATAAAAAATACTATAGCAGAATATCTGGTCTCCCATACTTCATCTCATCTCTCCTCATTTCTTATAAGAAATTTAAAAATAAATAGATATATTCATTGCAATTAATAGCACTATTAATACCAAATAACATCTAGATTATTACAATAATATTGTCTTACCAAATTTATATTCGAGTGCCTTTTCTTATAGCTTGACACTTTCCCATGAGACTCTGTTATTATTTTTTATGTGTAGAATATTAAGTCAGTAGTCCTTTTCATAATAATTGAATTTGAATCGATGGTCTCAATTACTTTCGCTGCCTGTTGGTCATATGTTATTATAATAGTTTTTATGATATGCCAAATGTTCTAAGTGTATGACAATAGAATGATTCAATATTTGCTTTCTTAAAACTAATTAATCTGAAGTGATTGTAAAAATTTTGATTTTCGTACATTTTTTAAATATTGATTGATAGAGTTTATACAGTTGGTTTCTATAATGATTGAAGTTTGAAGAGGAGAGCAAGTAAGTTCTATCAATCGCTCGGATAACTGGTGAGATCAGATGTTTAGTAGGTTGGTCTTCCTTGAATTTCAACGTCTTTAGTCTGACCCACATCTCGGTGTATATTGCACATGATTTAACCTGCCGATATACCCGCAGCAATGTTTGGCAAATTCTTGCTATGTGTATTGGATTCCCTGGTTATTACATTCGGACCATGGAATCTCAATTGAGGTGGTGTCTTTTAACTTTCTCGCGCGGGACAGAGATTAACTTTTTTTGTAGGGAAGGTGTTAGATTGAGTGAAATGTGATGTTTTTGGAAGGAGATTTTTATCTGGTCCGTGGGAAACTGGGGAACAAGCAAGTAGGATCTGGGAGGTTGTGCGCGCGGCGCGTTTGATTGTTGTTATGTATTGTAGAATTTGTGGTTGGGCCTTTCTTTGAGAGCTGTATTAGATGATAGTATCCACATTGAGGGTAGAAGTAATTTGTGTAAAAAGTGTGAGAAAAGGAGTTAGGATTCTCCTCAGGAGGAAGGAGATGGGGGAGGGGAAGGTATAGGACCTAATTGTGCGGTATAACGCAAGTGAAAGAGAGTGGTAGCTTAAATTTAGTGTAAGTAGGATGTGATGAGATATTTCTTCAAGGAGTGTAGTTGCGAGTGGAAGTTGGTTTTCTGTAAATAAAAAAAGTAACTCATATATACTTGTCCATGATATTAGTGTGTCTAGGAAAAGAAGTGTGTTTGTTTTAAGACTGTTCTCAATTGGTGATTGTATATTACTATTACGTATGCTGTTTAATGGTAATCTAGAATGTCAAAGAGGGGTTTGTGTGTGTAGGGATGGCTGCAAATATTCCTCCGAATCTGTGCCAAATTGTATGGGAGAGGATGGGTGAGGGAAGATGTGATAATGTTCTATGAGCTCCATGAATAAGTTCCTGAGTATGGGGGAAAGGGCGAAACAAACGTTTTTGCAAGACGGATAAAACAAGCATAAACATGATGAGGCTTAGGAGGGTGCCTGAACAGAATTATATCTCTGCTTCTCGCTTGACATTTCTCAATTAACAATATGTATATTACTAACCTCCATTCATATCTAAAATTAAACGCCAAATTCCTCATTATTTCTTCACCATCAAAGATATTAGTTGAAAAGGCCACATCTAATTGAACTAACCTGCATTTGAAATTGGAATAACTATAACAAATCGATAGATGCCGAAGCGTAAGATGGACACGTATTCAAATCAATTTATTGAAACAGTCAATGTTATTTATTAATACCATGCAATATAAAAGAATAATAGAGGTGACCTAAACTCCAATCTCTTCAATATATCATAGTCAGTTCTGAATTTTTTTGTTATATTTAATCTCTGTTAGCATTCTACGAAATATGCTAATCCATCCACGCTGAAGATGGCCTTTTTCTTTTTAATTTTTTCTATTAACCCACCTTAAATAGAATAGCAAACTTCTAAATCTGTAATTAATAAATTTAAGATATATAATAAATGTTAAAGTTTAATCTAATTTTAATTTATAAAAGTCTTTGAAATCTGACTATAATTAAAAATCGTTTGAGTTAGATAGTTTTTAATTTGTGGAATTATTAGTTATAGAAGATGATATAGCTCATTTTTTATTTCTCTAATTTTAAACCGCTAAACCTATGAGATATCTTGGGTCTAATTAAAATTTTCTCTTATATAAAAAATATATACAGTGTAGTCAAGTTGGTATGGGATTATCACGTCACAATCATTTTGAGATGCAGAATGAGGATTTCTCCGAGACCATTATTAGTGTGAATAAATAATATTATATATATAATAATAAGGTATAAAGCTTATATAATTATTAGCGGTTAATTTATAAGATAATATGATTGAGGGTGATTATTTAGTGGGGTGTAGAGTTAGTATAGATATACTTGAACTAAATTTGAATACATGTTTTATAGTTTATACTATGGCTATATTAGATATAATCACAATTTCTCATTCATAAACATTTGCAATATATATTATGTCACAAATACAAGTGCTGAACATAGGATGATTCAGATAATTGGATACGTTATAAAAAGATTTGAAGTTCTTGGAATATACACGAATTATCTAATAATATTTCAGAACAGTGAATCGGGTAACTCCTTTACTATTACCAGCAAAGTCTACCTCTTGGAGGAGAAGTATGTGGACCAAATCTTGGATACTGGTTACTGCTATGTAAAATTGTTCACTTATACACATTTGATACCCCTTCTAAATCAATATCGTATAGTATATTAAAACCTGTTTCCGTTGTAGATAATTAAACCAGGAGGTCTAGATAAGATAGGATGTTTGATTTATAATGTTAATCATACCCCTATTATCCTCAGACTCAGACTGCGTGGGTAAATAAGGTTGTTTAAGTCAAGGCCTTTCTGAATAATAATTACTCATAAATAAGCAAGAAAGATTCTAGCGGCATGAAAAATCAGATTTAGCAAAGTTTTTTGGAAAAAATTTATCTCTTTATATGATAAGGGAATAGGACTCTAACTTAATGTCAGTAAATGCAAGAGGAGAGTTAACGAGGAACGGAAAGACTCAACAGAAAAAATATGAAATAAACATTAATAAATCTATTTCTCATTTTTTGATATATATATTGCACTCTTCAATTAAAATTTTATTGCAATACCGGCTTCCATTTATAATTTACTTTTATAATTTCTTTTTATTTTTTTTTAATTCGCTTCCCCTAATTTAATGTGCTTTAAAAAAAGATTTGGATGTTGGCGGATACATTGTTGGCTCGCCCTCGCTTTGCGCAGATGCGGGACTATATTTTTTTTGAAAATTGTGCGCTTTTGTCGCTTTGGCGGACACTAAAGCATTCCCGTTTTCACTTAATTTAATCTGATTCTTTTTAAATTTGCAGCAGCCCAATCCCGCTCTTTAAGTTATGTAAGGTATATATATATATATTATATAACTATGTTTATATTAAGATATATAAATATATTTTAGCAATTATATTTTTTTTTTTTTATAAAATACTTAGTCTGGATTAACAAAATATATATGTTGGAGTAAATTTTTATTACGATTTTGTAACTTTATAATAATTTTTTTAAATTACTTAAACATATATAATACAAAGTAAAAAAAATATGATACCGATACTTTTATCCATTTATATATATATAAACTATACTATACTATATTATATATATATATAGCTATACTTCTGCCTATAAATTCCTTATAATATATTCACTCTTTTTTTATCCAGCCATTTTTCGATTCTATGAAGCATCATTATTAATAAAAATTTATTAGCCAGTAAATCTTGCTGCTTCCCTAAAATTCATTTCTGGTTTATTAAAATAGCACCATTTACCCATTTGCAATTTACCACATCAAATAGGAACAGCAAGTTTTATCACTAATAAAATAAAAAAATAATTAATAATAATAAAAAAACAGTGTTAATATTTGACCTCTCTCCCATTTCATCTAAGTCACAGATTAAGATAATCGATTTCCGTCCCTATATCATACATATAAAATATGCAAAAGCAATATTTTCATTCTCACCGGAGAGAACTTTTCTTTTAAAAAAAACCGTCAAGCCATAATAAATCCGGTAAATCTTCCAAACCATATCGTAATGCATTCAAAGTTAACTCTACTAAAAATATATATAAGAATAAAGTAATTAAAGTAATTTTGCACCATATCTGGAAAAAAAAAAAAAAAAAAAAAAACCGCGAGGCTTCTTTCCAACTATTCTTAAGCCTTCGGCTACAAATATACAAAAACAGAATAAACTTAAAATTTCACGTCTGCCGCAGGTTCGATTTTGTCATGAAAACCTTATCTTAGATATTTCACATCTGAATTCTTAACTTCAATAATGACAGACTAAATGCAAATATTAAAGTTTTCAAAAAAGAACCAAAAACTGATTTTTAAGGAATTGTGGTGTATAAAATTGAGTTGCATCCATAAAACTTTGGTTGAAGCCGATGTGATGTAGCTATCTTTGTGAATGGAATATATCATGATATGTTATATATTTTTATATTATATATATTATTATATATATATAGTCTTTCATTTTTATCCTTTATTATTTATTCCTTACTTTCTTTAATATTTATTAAAATACCTGCCAAAGACAACATTTATGATAATTTCTTCACATACCCTACGCTGATAATTATTATTGAGGAAATCATCTACGGCCGAATATCTCTCACCGGGGTGAATTCAAGTATACAATCAGATATACGAAACTCTGATTATAAATCAATAGAGTAATTAATGTAGATAAATATCAATATATATTATATATTTTATATAAAAAAAATACGCCTATAAATTTGATTATAAGGCGTACTACCTATACAATATATAAAATACCCAAAGTAAATAAACGAGGTATCTGACAATATTATTAAATAAAAGTATATTAGAATTCACATTTTATTCTGAAATAGATATATTTGAGATTTCAATAGAAATAATATTTAAATTTATAATAAATATAAATATATTGGGTATACTGAATAACTCAATACAGTGATAGGTATAGTTACGTATCGATATAAAATACTATTGAGAAAAATAGTAAGAGTTTGTGAATATATTACTAAAAAAAAAACAATTGATTTAAGAAATATAGAATAAATTAAATATATTAACTAATAGTGAGGACGACAACAAGTCAATGTTTAAGCATTATAATTAACTAAAAATAGATGACTTTGGGTTAATTGGAAGACTGACAATGCTGAATGTGAAACCACACCTAAGACCCAGTCAACTATATAATTTTATCATGTGTATCATTTGACATTTTTTCAATTTCAGACTATTGACTCATAAAATTATATGATCCAGTGTAGAGTGAGCCGACCACACTCAGAGAGCAAACAATGTGTTTAAGAAAGTTGAGTAGGCAGTATTCCGACATTGCTTTTATAAAAATGTGTAATGGAATGGGGTGTCATAATCAAAAATTACAATCGTTTTAGGGACACCTTACGACGGTAAAATTTTTTTAAATAAATGGATACTAATTATTTAATCAGATATAACTCAAGAATGTGCGTACAATCGGAAAAACCGTGAAAAAATTTGAGCAAACCGGGTCTGTAGGAGATTTGAAAAGACCAGTGCATGCTGTACAGCTCGTAGCTGCACGAGCACACAACTAATCTGCTATAAGGTTTAAGACGATAGAGGGTGTGCTCAGAGCCGATGCGAATCATCTATCTTACAACATATGTCAGAGATCGGTGCCTCAATCAAATCATAGCAACTTATCACGCTCGTACGTTGATATTGAACTTATTGCACACTAAGAACATAATGCATATTTTTAAAAACGCACTTAAAAGAATTCAAATATGACAAATGCACATACTAAAGCCTCTTGACCAAACAAAACGTCGTCAATGGTCAGAATGGTGGCAAGAAAATGGGCAACAGTGGATGATCAATTTTTTCGAAGAAAAATTGCAATGCTCATATCAGCTGACTCACGCACATCTCTTCATACTCACTCTCCGGATTCGTCAATAAGCAGAATTGCCTCGCATTTTCGCGTGGCGAGAACTCGATCAAAATTGCCACATGATTGTGAAATCTCGTCCGAAAAACCAATGATACTTCCACTTGAGAGAGAGCACATATGTGACTGTTTTTTATAGGTGCGGCTTATCGGGTCTGGCGGCGTCTCCACAATTCAGGTTGGATCTAGTTATTGTTTTTCCCAAAAGGATGCCGGTCTAGTGGCTAGTTTACTGTGTTAATGGTCGTTACGCGACTCAGTTCCCAGCAGAGTTGGATATATTTACCACCGCGTTAATTTAATTTTTCTTGATATATATTTTTTGTTAATTCGTGTAACGCACAGAATACTGAAAGGGATGAAGGTATGTGGACTGATATATGTTAGGTTTTAACGGTATTATACAGGGGTGGGCATGGACGCGTGCGAGACTTCCCACTACATCAGTAACGAACATGGACTCTTTTGCGTTCGACAAATAACAATGGCACGTAGTATAAATCGGTCACGTGGTGGCGAGTCATTGGCCGCCAAGATCATGTGATTTGATACACTCCGTTGGACTTCTTTCTTTGAGTTATTATGAAAGAAATATGGTGTACTCCGTCGGTGTTGATAAGCCAGCAACAATTCAAAAGCTAAAGGATGAGATAATTCGCCATTAACGGCATAGAACCCTCAATTATCGTCCCCCTCAGCGTCCATCGAAAAATTTTGACCATCGGATGGAGGTGTGCCGCCGAGGTCGCGGAGGCCATTTTGGCCGATATTTTGTTCCATACATAATTGAGAATTAACTATTTATCATTCAATAAAAAAAATGACAAAATTCCTAAGTAATTTGTGGTTTTATTCAAAATCAACATCGGCCTTTAAACTGTAACCACCTAATATATATATATATATATTATATATATATATATATATATAGCTTTATAGTTATTATATTATATTATATAGCTAATATTCACTATTTAAATACATATATATATAAATATATATATATATATATATATATATATTGTTACCTTTGGTAGAAAAGAATTAGGCGCCTACACATAATAAACTATATTTTGTCAAAATCAAACTCTGGTCCAAATTAAAAAGCAACAATGCACATTTTATTTCTATTTTTTAAAAATTTTACCCTCAATCGAGGAGGGAAACATCTCTTTATAGAATTCCTCTCTATAAATCCACCCCGATACAATCGTTCCACGAGTCCAATTAATGTATGAGAGCTTTTGCAAATCTTCTACCTACACAGTTTCATGATTTCACTGTTCAGCTCTGCTCGCCCTCCAAATTCTTTCATGTAATCTACAGGTAAAGACTTAATTAATTGATTTTAACTATTGAATACAAGAAAAATATTTCATAAATGTTAAGTCAAAGTTCAGAAAGCTTGACAGAGAATTGATGAAACTGTGTAAATAGGCGAGTGGCACGAGATCTTTTCAAAGGTGGAGTTATACGAGTAGAATTTAGAAGAACAGTGCCTGTTATAATAGCATTAGTATAAGCAACAGTTAGAAGGCCAGATAAAGCTTCAAGGGAGTTAATCAGTGCAGGAGGATTGATAAGGCTTAAAGTTCTTTTTTCCGCCCTTTTAAGAATAACTAGCTGTGAGAGCGAAACAAACCAAGATATAGAGAGCATGATTTATTCAAGGGAGGAAGACATTTGGGATGTTGTGAGAAGTTCTGGTGGCACTTCAGCATATCCAATCACTTATAAATTTGTTTATTGAAAGAATAAATAGTTTTTCAAAGAAAGATCACAACCGAAATAAATACCAAGAATATTTACTGCAGGCGAAGGTTAGAGTTATATGTTTTTAAAAATGTTATAGTTTTGAAGGAAGTAGATTACTGTCTGAGTTGATTACAATATTAGTAAGTTATAAATGATGTTTGTGGTAATAGGCCGCTGAACTAGAATTACACATATATTCTTTGCATAATTTAAAATACGAGAGAGGCACTTCAGATGATTTTACATTCTATGTCATCTATATTTAATTACAGAGAGTGAGAATACTGTTGTGACGTTGTGTGCTTGAAATGATTATGTAAGTAATGAACTGTTAAGTGATCTACATCGTGACCATAGTCTATGTTAGGTATTTACTCAAAATTGTATCATACGAATGATGTGAGGATCACTATGTTTAGTTAATAGACAGATTAGAGCGAAGAGTATATTGGAATCGAGAGTTTAATTATTAAAGTATCTCTTATGTTATACACTCAGAAGGGACGAACCAGACTGATATGTAAAACCAAATATTTACAGAGAGATGTATGAAGATAGTCTCAGAATACAGGATGACTGAGAGAGAGAAGCAGAAGAGAGATGAAGAAGAGAGAGAAGAGAGAGATATGAGAGAGGAGAGAGATGAAGAGGAGAGAGGAGAGAGAGAATCTGAGAATTTAACATTAATACCAGATATAGGGCTCGTACTATATAGTCCTATTATCTTAGAAGATTCTATCGAAAAAGATTTCAGTAACGGATTTGCTTCCACAAAAAAGTAGATCTCACTATATATATATTGTCTCGCAAGGCTCGTTTGTAAAAACTTTACCACATTTGTTTGCTTAAGTGCCACGAGAGAGAGGACGACGTGAGAGAAAGACGAAGTAGAGAGATGAAGCAGAAGAAGAAGAGAGACCTTACAAATGAACAGAAAAACCAGGCCCGTGCTGCGAAACTACGACAAATTGAAGCAGAATTTTTCAATCATGTTGATGTCCTTACTTTCTGATCGGCATAATACCTTGACGCACCGTTCTAACCGACTTTGAGATTTAATTTACTTCTCGTACGTATCTGCCCTCACCATATTTTGTTAGGCAGAACCAATTTACAATTAAATTATTCACAAATAGGTCATAATCACATGAATGGTCCTCGAGCACGCGCGTTGAGATTTCCCGAGACTAGTTTCTCTCAAGATCAGGTTGAATAACCGCGATTTAGTGACTTAGTTGAGTAGCATATAAACTGTGGTCAACCAGAATCCTGAGTGAACAGTAAATTAATCGGGAGGTTGTCACGCTAAAGTCCAAGTTGGAGAAACGGATGCCCACCCCAAAACAATTTCCGCTGGGAGAGATCGGTGAGCGAGATAACCTGGAAAACCTAGGATTACGAATTAGTTTCAAATACTACATGCCTTGGAGCCCGCGAGTTTAGAACAGGCAACCATGTAGTAATGCCACTTGGATTAGCCCCAACTGTTAGGATTCTAAATCATATTGTATAGTGCAAGAAATAACAAAAAGAAGACAATGATGGGTATAAACGCGTTGTAAAAATATTCGTCAGGATCCACACAACCTCAGAGTTAATATAGATTCTTAGACAAATACTGCCATTTTTAAGTATTAACATAAAAATCAAACCGGCACAAATCCTCTATCGCTAATGACCCATCTAGATCCCCTAACCAACCAATATATAATCTCCTACCGAATGCGCCCCCAACCCCAAAAGTAATATGATTTGATAGTGATACCTAAAGAGTATTAAAACGTGGTGCTCTCAATAACACTTTATTTTGCACTCCTTATACCGAATTCTCTGACATAGCAATCCCCTACCCATCAAATGCAATCATTAACGATTTAACTTACTTATATTTATCTTTTAATATATTTTTTTCATTAAGATGAATTAGAGCATATAGTTGGAGTACTGGTAAGGGTTGAGATGTAAGAGTAAATTGGAGTAATGGAGAGGAGAGGGATGTGAGCCCGTTGAAAACGGTGATAACACTTCCCTTATTAAGTGTCATTGCAGCTTACCCATATATATACTCATTGGGCACTGAATATAATGTATAAGCGATGCCGCTTCCATTGGTTCGACAACAATTGTTCAATTACCTCTTAACACCAATAATGCCAATGATTCGTCCGGCATTACCACTTTATATTAAGACGTTCAGCCTAACGTGCTTAACCTAACCTAATAATATAAATCTATCCCCTATGTGCAATACTAATCCATAAGACTCATGCTATATTTCCTATAATTTGCATCTTGACTCAAGTAATGAAGATTCTATAAATATTAGCCCCAAGGATAATGAATAAAATTAGAGCAGAACTTTTTTAGCGTTTTAAATATATTAATATATATATATTTAATATATATTATATAGTTATTTATCAGCTTATTTATAATAATACTAATATATATATACATCATATTATTCCACACTTATTCAATATATATTATATACCTCTATATATATTTACACAAATATATATTAATATATTAAAATACTAATAATTATAATATTATTATTAATAATATATATATATATATTATTATATATATTATATAGTATGTATATATATATATTAAGATATAAATAATCAACAACTTCTGTTACAGACAGATATTAGTTTATTAAAATTAGAGGGATGATGAATCAATAGTGTTCGGTATCGGTATCGGTATCGGAATTGGATTCAATGATGAAGCCGATACTTCCACATTACTTTTGGGGATCGAAGAATTTTAATGAGAAACTTTCAGATCAATAACACAATGTAACAACCATAAATAGGTTTCTTTTTAATTTTCTGTTAACGTTTGAATCTTAAATATTTTTTGACGCTGAACACAGAAACAACCTATCAATTTTTATTTTATTCTTCGTTCGATAACTGTCACTGTAGTTATTGGCAAATATTTTAAGTTTTTGGAATTTTTTTAAGCTGCACTGTAGATTGTGAATGAGCTTACACTGTAGGTCTTATTACAATTTTTATTTGAGGTTTAATATTTGAGGAGAACACAAGTAACCTTAAAAAATGGACTTTTATCTGATAAGATACATTCTAATTTCCCCAAAATATAAGTCATGCTTTAATAGGCCAAAAACATGCTTACTTTGCCAGTTAAAAGTGCTTTGTTCATCGTGTTTTTCTCTCTGTGAATCTTTTTGGCTTCTCTTTTCAAAAACCCACATATACCACCCCATCATGGCACTGTCCAAGTCCCTGGTATTACCGTTAAATTGTCTGAATATCCTGGTGAAATCTTTCACCATGTTCTTCACTTACGTTCCTAAATTCTCTCGAAAAAAAAGTCCAATTGCGAGAGTAAAAAACGCACCTTTAATGACATACCGCACCCCATTTTTTTTATAACATCATGAGCCATTTTTATCAAGCTGTTTTGTAATTTGGATCTTTACAATTCCCTAAAAATCCCTACATTACGGAATGCAAACCAGCATCATTTTCAATATTTAACTATGCCATCTTTTCCTTCAATTTTCAAGGATTTAAGATATTTAAGCATGTTTCAGTTGAGCTCAGAAAAAGTAGCAAATGAGAAAGAGGAAAAACCTTGCGGCAATATATATATATACTATATATATATATTCATAGTAAAATAATTACTTTCTATATAGTTGGATATATATAATACCTAATTACTTTTGTGAGTATATTATTTCATTTATCAGATAAGTACTTAACTCACACCTAAGTCTTTGTCTATAACACAATACTAATATATTTACATAATCTTTATAGCCATATATAATATCTGGTTTCAAAAAGTACGAGTAGACTATCTCTTCTAGGGACCTCAACTCTTTACATAACTTGCGGGAGAAATTAAATCCATAGACCCACCGAACACACAGAAAGCCTTTGATATCATATTTTATTATGTGTTACTGTTTTCTGGTGAGTTCTTGGTGTATCCAAACCCATGCATATCAAGGCATTAAATACATATATTTTTTAATGAGAGTTAAACAATAATGCGTACAGCGAAAGGTTTGTGTAAAAATTAACTGCCTGACTGCATAATAATGAAAATTTTTGATAATAATAAACTGAAGTCATATAGATAAGTAATCAATATATAATAGATAATAAATAATGAATAATAATGAATAATAATTGAATGAATATTAATAAACATAACAATAATTAATTAATAATAATACCATATTAATAATAATACCATATATAATTGAATAATTCAATATTATTAAAGAATAATAATTATTCACATAATATAATCAATAATAATATTAATAATTTAAATATAAAATACCACAGTGAATATAGATGAACAATATGAAGTAAAGTACAAATTTACATTAAAGACCCAATTTAAAAATGAATGACCAATAAGAGTTTTTTAAAACATAGACCTATAATCTGGATTTTTATTATCTAGTCGTGAGCTGTGCTGGCGGAAGACATTGTGTTCGGAAAAGAGACCTACAGCAAAAACAATTGCTTATAGTATCTATGAAATTGGTGGTTGGTACATTTTACAAAATAAATATAAAAGTAACTTTCACTGTTCTCCATATATAGCGCAGGATAGAGTTGAGGGCACAAACAAGAGTCTCACAATGACTCTGATAATGTGATTCAATAGATCGGCTATGTGAATAAGTAAGATATAAGATCAATACGGTTAAACCCAATAAAATATTTAAATATTATATATTAGATAACATTGGTGTAATTGAGATCGAGCCTCATCTTGTATGATTATTATGTGGTGCGTGTTTGTACGAGGTTGTTTATAACCCAGGAAGATCACTCGAGTCATGGTGGCTCGCCGGTTTCGTTTCTTCTAATGCCTAAACTCTGAACCGCCGTTATAAGATTTATACACCCTTTTCTTTTTTCCTCTTGTATAGTCAGCTTATATTCTGATATGCAGACTAGTATGTGAAGTTCGTCTTGATAATGGGTGCGCATTCTGCAATTTGGCTTGATATGTTTGCTGGTCGCAAGCTGTGGATAGAGGTTAATCTTATACATTTTACGGTTTCTATGAGTGAAAACCATCGAAGGTGAACATGTTTTTATAATATTGCAGATCTTAGGAGCTACTGGCTCACGCTCGTAAATTGCTGGATATGAGAACCAGTCTGGCTCATCACATACAGGAGGGGTGACATCTAGGGCATCCGCACATATTGAATATTAGTGAGGGAATCATTAGTGATGTATCGTGTTTGGATGAGACCAATTTTGGCGTTCTGAGTTGACGCTCCGGTTCTAAAACATATCTTTCATTCAGTCGCACACATAACATATTCAATATCTCTCTAAACATAATGTGTACATAGTATAGTCGCACTGGGCAATAATATAATTTCTTTAAGTAGAGGAGACTGTGAAAAACCTTTAGAAATATTTGTTCTATTTCTTGATACCAATGTATTTTTATATTCGATGCTTTGGTATTTGTATGGACCTTGGGCGTTTTGGAGAGGAGTAATTAACTGAACTCATATTTAGATAAAACATACTTTGTTATTAGCTAGATGAAAGGTTTGCGGCATATCTGTCATTGTTTATAGCGCGGACAACAAGTGTTTCTTTTCTATTATAGATATTGCCTCTTAGTGTAAGTTCTTAAAATAGTTGCTCTGGGAAACATTAAGAGCTGTTAGCAATTGTTTAAGATGCAATATATTGAGCTTATTTTAAATACTTCGATAGACTACTTCTTATATTGGAATACTGATAATTTTACCCAAGATCGTTGAAAAGTTTTGTTCATATGTCTCTAAAAATTTCGGTTCCAATGACAGATCTCGAGACAACTTGGCTAAACGTATGTTGTGTTGGACCCTACTCTTATATTTTAACCGTTAGTTATTATCATTATTATCTTTTTATAACTTAAAGTATTATTTATTAGATTTTTTTCCTTTTAATAATTATTAGAACTCAATTTTAAAAAAAAGTTTGTAGTAATATATATATTATATTTTTTTTACAAATCTTAGTGGGTCCCAAAACGAATTTGAGACATTATATATTAACCTATTATGTGAAAATAATAAAGTAAATTGATTATCTTATACTTGAGCCTAGTGAACTATACATAGTACTCATCGATATTTTGTAATGGTTGATGTAAGGTGTGTAGATAAAAAATTAAAGTTAATTTTAATAACTTTCTATAATTCATAAAAATTTTGAGAATTTATATTTTAGGATATAAATAATAAAATAGATATTTAATTTATATTTTTTTATTTTCTATAATAAAATGTATATATTAAAATAACATACATCCATATGTTCAAGTGCATAATAAATTTTTCAATATAGAACTTGTAATAAGCAAGTAGCACTCTCTACATTAATATCTGAAACCTTTTATTGAGGATGATGGCGTTATAACGCAAGTTGTGATCAACGTACAAATTTAAGGGAATATTAATTGGTAGACTTGTTGGTGTTCTGGAGGATTTCGCCAGAGTAAAGGTCATGTCTGGGTTGCGAGATTAATGGTGTCGTTGTGTCCTTTGACTCGCGTGTCGCGGGATCGTCGAGTTGCGACAATGTCGAACAACGCTAGAGTGGGTATGGCGTGACTAATGAGCGGGTGCATGTTGTAAAGGGCAATTGACAGGAGTGGTGCTTAGTGGTCGGTCCCCGGCTGTCTTACGATGTGCCGCCATGTACGAATTATCTATTCCAGTGTGCGGGAGCGGTTGCCGGACGCGGTGTGCGTGCCAAACAGCAAACATTGAGTAAAGATTATGGACACTATATTAGCTAAATATTATTGTTCATTTCTAAATAACTAAAATAATAAGTGGTGGTGGTGTTTAGTTATGAGACCTAATTTTAGTGAATCCATTTATGCTTTTATATAGTATGAGAATAATATATATTATAATTTAATTGTATCATATATATATAGTATAAGATATATATTCTAGTATGTAAAAGAGGCGGATATGGCGCACACTCAATAATGACATCTCCCCATTAAGAAATTAATATAAAAGGTTCGATTTCCAGCCTGCCATTAAATTTGAAAAAGAAACATGATTTAGATCCTTATTTGATATAGTAGTAAATAGATTAAGTAGATCAGACCATCATATGCCATAATTTTTACAATAAGTTTATTTTATAACCGGATACAATTTAGCAGTACATAAATATAGAAAATTACATAAATGAAGTTATATGATATAAGTTATATAAAATAAATGTCAGAATATTGTAAATTGGAGTTTTTGAAAAAAATTGGAAAATTCTGAAAGAATTGAATAGGACAGAATACACTCTATAACGTACAGACTTTGGTGTAGAGGTTAATTGTAGATTATATTGCTAGCAGTTTGGGTGTTTTTACATGACATCAAATCGGTGAAATCCCGTTTGATTTATTGTCCATTGTTTAATGGGGGGGGGGCGCGCGAATTGGGCTCACCTTTAGTCCTTTTTACCTGTTAGTCGTCTCTCTCGTCTCATTCTCTTCTCTCTCTCTCTCTCCTCTCTCTCCTCTCCTTCTTTCTTCTCTTCTTCTTCGTCTCTCTCTCTCTCCATAATA
>JABUQX010008325.1:0-7500 GCA_015478945.1 Trachelipus rathkii
ATATAATTTTAGAAATTGAAATGAGTAAGGAGGCAAAAGGTATTATTACGATGTTATGGGAAAAGGAGGAAGTACGCTGAGTAGCCAGGTAGCCGAGAAAGATTTATTTGAGTGAATAAATTACAAATATTGCCGGCGTTTAAGCGTCATTATAAGTATTGTATAGTCAGAGGAGGTAATCAAACCTACACATTATTTAATTATATAATCGATGTATCGGCACATATCGAACATCATTTATTATATACCTCCCCATATACGTTTATGAGCACGAATGAGATTTAGATTAGATTAGTGACAAGTTGATGTGAGTTAGTAAGCTGAGATAGGTGTATTATGAAGATGAAAAGTTAGTAGTGTATCCTTATATGGATATTGATCCGATTTTGAGTAGTCACTGTATGGCTAAAAAGCTTAGATAGGTAATACGTTTGAGGATTGTGTATTATTAGATTATTATTGAGTAAGTAGTGAATGCTAAAGTATCACTTAGTGAGTAATAGGTTTCCTAGTGTGTAGTTTCAAGAATATGGACGTGTAATAGTTAATGTATGTGGATTAGAAATATTTTACACGAAAAAATAGTAATCTGAATGAATGCGTGGTGAGTATATTATATAATACTAGATGCCAGTTATAGGATAGCAGGTAATTAGTAGATTAGTGTGACTGCCTTTTCCAACATAGTGAGTATGAGGAGAGTAGGAGAGGGTATTATATATATATGAAAGACTGATTTTTCTGTTTAACAAAAATGATTTAGGAATTTGAGCTTTTAGGGTTAGCCAATGCTCATAAATATATATATAGCTGATCACGTTTCCATAGAGGGCGATGAATATGTGTATTTACATATAGAAAAATGATTTTCCTCACTAGTTAATAAAAATGTTGAATGGTGTTTTACATTATATGATGACATACGTATATGATATAGATGAATGATATCTTTCTACTGATCATGTTATTGTGGACAGTAAAGGCAGAATTGATGTATGAAGAGGAAGAAAGATATGAACAGAAGAAGGAGGGATAAGTATAGTGACACTAGTCGAGAATAGAGTTGAGTGACGTACTTGGTTACTTGACTCACATAGGTATGAGGTTGAATGTCCATTGGGACACAAAGGTGTAGTGCGAAACTGAGGAGGAGTTTATAAAAGAAAGCAGTAAAAAAGTATTTATATTGAGTAAGCTCCAACTTTAGCTCTGATTTTCCTATAAAGCCGAGGAATGTAGAGGTTGAGAGAGATTTTATTAACTCTTCTAATTAAAAATACTTATTTTGAATGGAAGTTTAATGAAAGATTAATTCGAGTATATATATAGTATATATATATATATATATATAGTTATTAGATGAAACCTTGACTAGATATGGACTGGGAAAAGAAAGAGTACGAATTGTTGAGAAGTGGAAATGATAAAAATTAGATAATGAAGTACGATTATGAAAAGTATGAATAGCTGAGTGAAAGTATCACCGCATATAAAGGATTAGTTAAGCTGGCTTATCTACGTGATATATAGTTGAGCAGAATCTAGCTAGAAGACCTTGGTGAGAAGTTATACGAGATGCAAGTGGGTATTATGTGATATGAGGGGGTTGTTATATGAATGCAAGAACAGGTGATTGAATGGATTGAAAAGAAAAACGATGTGAGAATTGTGAGCGTATAATGTTTCGATAAGCGTTTTATGTAAGAACAGATGAGCAGTGAAAAGTATTCTATCAGATTGAAAGAGAGTATTGGCATGTACTATAGGTAAGGTTTTGTTAGATAAATGATCCGTTGAGTTCACGTTATTTTTGTAATGGAATTAAGAGTTCTAACATATATGTTGCCGAACCTGGATCACCAACCCTTTGGTGTATTTGCAGAGAATGAGGATCGTTGATTAGTACGGTCTTATTGCAAAGGAATCTTTTGAAGATTTGAGTGAGGAATTATGACTACTTAATTGTAGGTATTAATGATGATAATTGATGCCGGGTGAGAAAGGAATGAAAGATTGCTGAGATTTGATGTCGAGAATTGAGCTATGGGAGTTATAGAGAGTAATCTGAGAAGTGATATAAGGTAAGTGATAGATAATATATACCCAAATATTTGACCTATGGGATATGTGGGTAATGAGGAAAAGAAAGTATATTTAGGGTGAGGGTGATTCTCATATGTTTCAGATATTATATATATATATAATGAGTGTTGTACTAGGATATAAACAGGATCTATATAGCTAGGGATAGATTTGGATATTCGTGAGTAAGTGCCTGTGAAAGTATTGGGAGTAAGAATATATCATATATAGCAGGAAGAGGGATAGTTATGACTGAGGTGTTTGTGTAAAAGAAACCTGTAGCAAAATAGGGAGAATATAGGAAGGTGAAAATCATTATTATGATGTAGAGTTAAAAGGCTTAATAGTGTATATAACGTTATGGAGTGTGTCTATCGGTGCTAATAGAGGTTTTTGAGATTGTATGTGAGTAAGTTGTTATTATATATAGATAGTTAGTAATGTGTGTCAATTATAATGAGATGGAGAGAGAACCAGTTTATTTGTATATTAGGAGTGTTAAGGGTGTTAAAGTTGATGATGCATAAGTGGTAGAGCTTTTCAATTTATCAATGATGTATAAGTGGACGTACATTACAATTGGGTAATGCGGAGAGACACACCAATGGTATGTTACTAACCAGAGCGCAGATAAGTTATTATAAGTGATGAAGAATCGGAGGAAAGAGAGGGTTGGATGAGAGGATCTAAGTGTTCGAGTAGAACAGGTTTGATTTGAAGATTCGGCTCACGAGGATATTATGATACTCACCAGTCTGGAACATCGAGAACTGAGAGAAGAGAGTGTATTTGCGAACAGAACATCGTGTGTAAGGAGTGAGAAAAAGGAGAGAGAAGGCTGATAGATTGCGAGTGTGTGAGGAGAGTAGGAAATAAGGGAAGGAGTATCTCGAATGACGCGAGAAATGTGATTATCTTGGTGAGGACCATCCATAGAATACTTTTCCATATAATCTAGTATGTGAGAATGTGCACGTTCTAGGTCGCAGGAGCTAAAAGGAGAGTGATGTTGTCTTAAGTTTATATATTCTGAAGATTATTGAGAGAAGTAGGATGAACGACTTCAATTGTTGAAGAATACTAGATAAAAGTGCATCGGTATCGCAGGATTGATTTATGATTTCTGAGATCTTTATTTGAGATATGTGCTTTCTATAGTATTAAATGGTATGTAATTAAAGAGAAGAGAGCTGACTAAGAAAAATGAGTACACAGATGTAGTTGAGAACATATAAGTGTGTGATATGATGCTGTGAACGAAGGGAGTAGGCACGAGTGAATCCGCAGTGATTGATCGATATGATTAGAGCTATAGAGGACTTTTAAGCAGAATATGTATGTTGCAGTGCCAGAGGTGATCATAGAGGATCTGGTCTCACGTTTATATTGTGAGTGACGGTCGAAATATGAAATAGGTGATACTATTGAGTACATGTATATCTTCTTTCAGTTCTTCTGTATCTCGAGCTCTTAGCTTACATTTGCCTTGACAGTACAGAGTCTATTCTTGCGTGTTGTCTTGTTTGCAGTATTCTCTTCTTCTTCTTATCTTCCTTTCGTTGCGGTGACATTTTGACTGTCACTTCTTCTTACTTGTGCTTTGTTGGTCTGTCACGTATGTATATAACGTATATGCTTCGTTTCTCACTAGTGATTCTTCTTCATTGCATTATATCATATCGTGTCACGTTCTCTATCTATTCTGTACACGATAGCGTTGACTTCTTCTCTACTTCTTTGCTTGCGTGTATACTAGTTTCTTGCAAAATCTATTCTTCTGTCTTTCTTTCTCTCGGGTTCTAATGCATAGCTGTTCTTGTCAGTGTCGGTCTTCCATATCTCTCTTAATTTTTCAAAAGGTCATTTCGAGTAGAGATTATATCCTAGTTAATTTCCTGCGATAAAAATAGGAGTTATGGTTTGAAATGAGTCTTGAGAGTGTAGCTTAACCATACAGTGGTAGTTGTATTTACGAGGTAAGGAGCTTTCGTCAAAATTGAGAGTGAGTGATAAAGAATTTTTGGTGATACTCTGGTGGACTCGTATTAGTAGCATCTGATGTGGTGAACCTGTTATACAGGATGGAGTGAAGTGCGTTTAGAGCGAATCCTCGCTAATTAGTCTGGTAGTGTATGGTACCGACCACACAAATGGGGGATGCTTGTTAACATGTGTCTCTTTGATATAGGCGGTATATTTATTATGATAATGTGATATAAGGAAGAGATGAGTTTTAAAAACATATGCCATTGAGTTGTATATTATTGAAAGAGACAATTGAAATTGTGATAAAGTTCTTCGACCTCGATGATACTACGAGATGACTGGTGAGATGATACCAAAGATAGCGCAATATATATAATTTGAGAATAATAGAATGGATAATATCATCGCTCTCCTAGATTGAACGACTAAATGAGAATGAATATGAGCATTGTTATGAGAGATTGTGTCACTAAGATACGTGGAGTCCAGATGTGAGAGAGTAGAGTTTCTACCTTGCGAGTGAACTAGCTGAAAGTGGTGTATATATAGGCAATAGGTTTTGTGAAGATTAGGCGATGATACACCACACAAGTATAAAAATTTGTCCGTATGCCATTGTTGGCCAGTGGAGAAAGAATATAGATAGTTACGCAAATGTGGCAAGAGGTAGGAAAGAGAGGAAACTGTTTGTAATGACTCAGTACCCTGCGAATAGTTGTGTATGTCATTAGAGAGGAAAAGGACCAGTACTAGCGGAGAGTGTTGAGAGTGATAAATGGGACCCAATTAGAAAGAGGTTTGGAGTGGCCTCAATGTATTTGCGTAGGAAATGCATATTGAAGGATATTTGGGCTGAGAGCAGTCTTGATAAGATGAGGTAGCAGAAACGAAGCTGTTAATGCATTTTATTGATGCCGCACTCGACCACTCACTCACGCGGAGACGACGAATTCGGAACGTTGAGGAGAAGATATAACCGAAAATAGAAGAAGATGAAAAAGAAAAGAATGATTTGGAGATTGAGAGATATAAGGGGAGGAGAGTGAGGCATTATAATTATAATAGAATGTGCAATAGAGCCCTATAGAATGAAAAATAACTAAACATCTTGTCCACGCATAATATGATATGATATTTGTAGAGAAATTATAATTGTAAAGCTCCCGCGTTTTATAGGAGTATACATTAGTTAGACTCTGCAAATCTGGGTGAATATTACCAGGTACAGCATGTTGTGAGTAGGAAGGTGCCGATAAGCCTTTTAAAGTCAATAGAACAGTTGACATTAAAGAGATATTATAGAAGGGATGAAGGAGATATTGAAACGAAAAGAGTAGAATGGCACGAAAACAAAGATTCAAACAAATAAACAAATGAGTGAGAAAAGGATAGAGAAGAAAGTGAGATTTAGCAGAGCCGACACGTCTGATCTACGTGAAAAAGGGGTATGTCTAAATGGGGTTAAGTTAATGTTTTGTTGGAGGGTGAGAACGATGGTGGTATGAAGGAGTTTCGGGCCCATTCAAAAAGGTACAGTGAGGCCAGTGGAGGGAAACCCCTCTGGTTATCTAGGATTACATATGTAGTAATAAGTTTCTGTGAATGAGGACGATTTGAAATGAGAAAGGGGAATCACTAAGTGATGATTTTATGGTTAAAAGGTGAACAGAGTTAGTGTTGGTGGAAGAGATTATAAAGAGACACCGAAGAAAAAGCGTGAAAGTGAGGATTGGTCGGCAGTAATTGTGAATAGGTTATAAAGGTGGTTATTTAAACGATGATCAATAGGAAGAATTGATGAGTATTTGATTCGAGGTTTTGAGTGACATGGAATAACGAGCAGAATTTAAAAAAAAACTTACAATCTTGTATGCAATTTTTACACTTTGAGGATGGAAAATGAGAGTTGAGGTTGGTCAGGACTTAACGACAATATTAGAAAGAAAGTAGTGCATATGGAAGTGGATACTTGAATATATTAAGTAAAATTTTGATATGTGGATATTGGTATAAGGAAGTGTAGAAATGTATATAAAAGGTCGAGAATGACTAGAATGAGAGAGTCGTGAGAAAGAGATTGCAGAGAAATGTTTTGAGTTATATTCTAGGGAAGGACAAGTGTGATTGAAGTAGGGAGAGACTGCAATGAAAAGGAGTGAAAAGGTGGGAATAGAAACCCTATATGTCGAAATCAAGTGAAGGAAATATGAGAATCCGTTTACTAGAGAGGTGAGGTGCTGTAAAAGAGTAATGAATTGGGTGTATTGACAACAGTCGTTATATGATGGATATGAAATGTTGGGATATAATTATGATTACAAAACTTAGGTGGGAGGGATCACGTGTGAAGCTGCCCTTAGTGTGTTTTATATCATAATTTTCATATGTACATTATAAATTATATCTTATATTCTTTGGAGGGTATATGTCATATGTACATACGTATATTTTATATTCTTTGGGGGGTATTTTTTTTGATTTTGTCATGTATGAGAGTGTTATGAAGGGGGAGAATAATTGTGTTGCTGTGAGTGATGGGTGTTCTGACGACTTCAGTAGTTAGTAGTTTCTTTTCAAAAGGTTTTCATTACCTTCTATTTTCCTTGTTTTCGCGGCATTCCTCACTTCTTTTTTTCCGAAAGTGAATGATTGTAGATGAGTGTTGTTGTTTGTTTTTTTTTGTTTTGTTCATGTATTTATTATTCTCTTCCCTTAGGAATTATTTATGTATTTATGTAAAATAACAGTAGTATTATGAACTGTGATTGTATGGTAGATGGTATCGCTATGATTTGATGACAAGTAGTGGTTTTGTGGACGATTTCTTTTGTCAATTTGGAAGCTATGGAAGAATAAATAATTATATTTTGTTCGTATTATTGTGTTATTTCTTAAAATTGAGAAAGGTAATCAGTGAATTTATGTTAAATACTATTATTCGAGATATATAGGTTTATTATTAAATATGTTTTGATATTCAGCATTTCTATATCTATAGGAGTATTAAAGTAATGGAATGTTGTTTTGGTTAAAATTACAGTATCAGTATGTTGTTGTTGGGAAAGAAGTGAAAGAATTTTCTTACCCTTACCTAATATTGTGTAATGTTTTCTTTGGTGAGGTCTGTCAAGCCTGGTAAGAAGTATCAGAAAACTGGTCAACACCATTTGGAGCCAGGTAGCTATTGAGTATTATTTTTGTTTGTAATTTTTTTTCTTATTATCATTTTTAATTTAAATGTTGAGTATTTTTGATATGTGACACTTATGAGAGTTGTTTTTTAATTTAAATAATGGAGTCTTGAAGTTTGTCTATTAAAATTTGTTTGTCTTGTTCACATATAGTCTGATTTAAATGATTAAAGATTAATTTTAAAAATGTTTAATGTTTATGTCAAAGATTGTTTTTGATCTGATAAGTATTTTTCTTTTT
>JABUQX010008325.1:17500-25000 GCA_015478945.1 Trachelipus rathkii
ACCGTATTAGGATGTAAGATATAAAAAAGTCATAAGTATCAAATATTATTTAGTGGAATTTGTACTTTGCCAAAACTGGGTATAATTACAAGAATTCCCTAAACGCCAAAAATCACTATAATCACTTCAAATTCAAAATCCGTCCTATTAAGTCGTGCTTGTGAAAACAAAAAATTAATCAAAATGTAAAAGGGTATAGAGGTAAATTTCTTCATTTCTTTTCAAATATTTTTACTATCAATCTATCTCTATTCTCTTTACCTTCTCACCAATCAAATTTACCCTAACTAAGATTTTAAGTGCTAGGTTACAAAAGCCAAGAGGCAGAGTTATCTAAGGACTATCAAAATCTTATTCAAGGAGCAAAAAAATCTTTGAAACAACAAATTCAGGTAAGGCTAATGTAGATTCACAATTATACTTATATATCATTTTTTAAAACCTTATATCTTTCAAAGATTTTTTTGTAATTTAATCTGCTTTAGATTAAATTTTCGTCAATTGTGTAATCTATATTGGTCTTAACGAACGGATTTGTTGCAAGTTCTTGATAGCTCGTGCTAGCAATATTGCAAATTAAAATCAACCTAGCTCCGAAGCTTATAGCAGTTTTCGATATTTTGTGTAGGATATTATTAGGTCAAAATCATTTTTAAATTAAGGTTTATTTGAACATATGAAAATATTAGATACGGTAGAAGCCACGTGGGCCTATCGAGACTAGCCTATGGGTGTTTTTGTCCTAAGTTTAGTTAGTCTTAGGGTATTTAATTCAAAATTTGGTATGAGAGTTAGATAAGCAATGCATCATTGCCTAACCCTTCCATTACAGTGATTTCCTCAAAAATTCAAGCTCAAACTTAGGCCTAGGTCTAGGCCTAGGTCATTTTCAACCTCAAAATTTGTTTTTTTTGTGTGTGTGTGGTCTTCTAAACCTTTTCAAAATTCAAATCAAATAATTTGGCCAGTGGTAGGCCATATCTCATTTTTCCTCAAAAAATTCAATTTCAAAGTTAGGCATTATAGGCCTAGATCACTTTCAACTTCAAATTTTTTTTTGTCTAATAGACCTTTTCAAAATTCAAATCAAATAATTTAGCCTGGTGGTAGGCTATCTTTCATTATTTCATCTTTCTTCAAGGTTTCATTTGTCCTTGGGTCATTCTAGCCAAATTTCAGCGAAAATGTCTGACCCAGAGATACAAGCCCTTCTTGATAGAGTCACTAAAAAATCTAAGCCCATAGTTCAAGCCATTTCATCCCTCAAGGCACAAGTAAATATTTATCTTGATCAAATAGAGAGTAGGCCTATAGATAATAATAAAGATAAAGATGCAGTTTATGTAAAGGATCTCATAGAGGAAGTAGAGTCCTTGTTAAAAGATATTAAACAAAAGGATACAAATATAATAAAAATATATAATGATAATGAGGTTGACTCCCTCATTCCTGAGTTTCATAATAAGGAGTTGTGTAGTCAGATTCAGTACCAATGCTCGATTAAATCAAAATTAAGTGAATTAAAATTTAAAGGGGATCAAAATTCAACCCCTCCAAAAAATACTTGCTCTCATTTCAGTGAATCTGTTCTTAGAGCTATAGATTGTGGTTTCTTTGAGGGCAATGAAACTGATAAGTTTGCTTATAAAACCTTCATTTCAAAATTTAAGAGCTCCTTAGATTTACAAAAAAATTTAAGTGAATCCATTAAACTTCATTGCTTAAAAAATAAATTAAGAGGATATGCATACTCTCTGATTCAGAATCTTTCTATTAGTGATAATAATTATAATAAGGCTCTTGAACTTTTAGACAAAGAGTTTTTAGACGAAAAATTCATCATTGATGAAATCATTAAAAAAATCATATCTTTAAAACCAGTATTTGACCCAACATATAATGCGACTAGGGTTTACTTAAATGATATCAGAACATTAATATATGAACTTGAGAGTTATAACCTCAAATATCTTGAGGAGGCTACTGGATTAGTAGTACTTAGCCACATAGTTTTATCAAAATTACCTAATGTGGTAGTCAAAGAAATTACTCGCAAGTTGAATACCAATTACCCTGATTTAAACCAAATATTTGATAGCTATAATGAAGTTATCAAAAATATTGTTAAAACGTCAAATCATAATAAAGGTCAAAATTTCAATCAAGTCCCTCCCCATAATACTTATTCAAAATTTAAAAATGTAAATACTTCAGATAAGCCTAATTTTAAATTTAAAAATAATGAAAATGAAAGGACGAATGAGTCCTTAAAATCTAGTAATAGGCCTGATTCCAATTCTGCCTTGCAGAATTTCAAAATTCATACTAATGAAGTTGGTGTAAATGAAGCTTCTCATAGTATTGATTCTTCCACTTCCAAAATCAAAGGTTATTCAAAATCATGTAAGTTTTGTTCATCCCAAGGTCATGTGATGACCAATTGCAATGTTTATCAAACCTATGAGTTAAGAATTAAAAGGTGTAATGAAATAAATCTATGCCCCAAATGTTCAAGTACTAAGCATACTGCAGATCACTGTCCTGGACTTGAGGAGCAACTTTCTTTTAGTTGCCAAGTTTGTAATAAAAGAAGTCATATTACAGCTCTTTGTAAGCAAAGGAAAAGTTCCACCCTCACAAATGTATGTCTTAGTTTTAGTCAAAGCACCAACAATTTATATTTGTTGCCATCAATTACTATAAGGATTGGTAGGGGTAAAGTTTCGGCTTCAGTTCGATGCCTAGTCGACTGTGGCTCACAGAGGTCCTACCTTTCTAAAAAAGTGCTGGACAAACTCAATATATCTGTAGAGAATCATCAAAGCACTCAATACGATATAAAAACCTATTTAGGTGTTAGCACCCGCACTTTGAAAGAGACTGTTCTTGATGTATATATGGACCAGTCTTGTTTCACCCTTCCTCTTTTGGTTGATGAGGATCTTAAATTAAGTTACGAGATTAAGTTCGTAGATCAGGCTCTAATTAATTTGAGAAATAAATCTTTCAAATTAGCTGATTCTGGCTATAAAGAGTCTAATAACTCATTTTTCGATTTGGATGCCTTAATTGGCATTGATTTAATAGAGTATTTCCCTCAACTAGAATTGATTAAATGTATGAGTGGATCTGCTTTTAAGTTAAGAGATGGTTCTATTATTCCATTTGGAAATATTACTAATTTTATATACAATAATCAAATAAGAGTTTCAAATCCATCATCAATTGTTCAAAATCATAATCATATTCAAAATCAAAATCTAAATCAAAATCAATTGCAGGTTAACCATACTTTGGTTAATGCAGTCTTAAACCCTGTACATTCTTATTTTAATCCTTTAAGCCATATCCTAAGTAATTCAGAGGTAGAGCAAGGATTAGAAAACATGTTCAAATTAGAGTCCTTAGGTATAGAAGGTATGAATAATAATAAATCTGAAGATGATTTGAAACAGATTGAAAAATTCAAAGGTGGTATAGAGTTTAAAGACGGAAAATATCATATAGATCTTCCATGGATTGAAGATAAACTTCCTTTGTTGCCATCAAACTATAACATTGCTCTTGCAGTGCTTAATAGAGTTCATGAAAATTTAGAAAATAAAGATTTAGTTAAAGCCTATGATGATGTCTTTCAGCAACAATTAGCTGATGGTATTATTGAAGAGTTCAAAGTATCTCCCTCTGAGTATAAAAATTATATTTGGGTTCCTCACAGACCTGTTATAAAAACTGATGAACAAGTATCAACAAAGGTCCGGCCTGTGTTTAACTGTTCTCTTAAAACTAATTCTTTACCTTCTCTAAATGAGGCAGCCTATACTGGACCAGATCTTATGTCCTCCTTGTTGGGTCATTTATTCCGGTTCAGATCAAATCAGTTTGTCATGTTAGCGGATATTAAACAAGCCTTCCTTCAGATTAAGTTAAAATCTATCGAAGACCGCAATCGCTTTTGCTTTTTTTGGAAAAGTAATGGTCAATTAAAGGCTTATCGATACTCAACCATTGTTTTTGGTTTCACATCCTCACCTTTCATCCTCAATTATATCATTAAGCATCATGCTCAGTCTTATGAGGATGATGCATGTACTCAGATTCTATTGAATAATTTTTTTGTTGATAATTTAATTATTAGTGGCAATGATCTACAACATTTAAAAGAACTTTATTATGAATGCAACAAAAGAATGGAAGATGGTGGTTTCCATCTTAGAAGTTGGGACTCTAATAATGATCAATTAAGAACTGTTATGGAAGGAGAGGGTAGAATAGTTCAACATCAGGAATCAGAAGATAAGGTTCTTGGATATCTTTTTAATCCTCTTACAGATAAGTTAAAACTAGCAAAATTTTCAGTAAATGCTGATGCAAATACCAAAAGATTGTTGTTATCTGCTGTGTCCAAGGTTTTTGATCCTTTAAATATCTTTTTACCCGTAACTTTAAGAGGTCGGCTATTAATTAGGAAATTATGGCAATTAGGTCTCGATTGGGATGAAAAGGTCCCTGCTGATGTTTTAGTTTCCTGGTCTTCACTATGTTCAGATTTAAATAAATTACATAATATTGAAATTGAAAGGTGTGCTTTCTCACCTTCTCCCTCAAACTCTTTATTCGTATTTTGTGATGCTTCTTCATCTTGTTATGGTTTTGTCATCTATAGTATAGGTCAAGGTTCTAATTTAATATTCTCAAAGGCCAAGGTGGCCCCTCTCAAATCTAGGGCTTTGCCCTCTTTAGAGTTGTTATCTGTGTTTTTATTTTTCAAGTGTATCAAATCAATATTATCAGAATTTCCTAATGTAAAGTTCAAAAACATAAAGGTGTTTGTAGATGCTCAAATAGTTCTTTCATGGCTCCTATCTGGAAAGGCAAAAAATAAAAATATTTTTGTTAACAATAGGCTCAAAGAAATTTATCAAATCAAAAATCAAGTTGAGCAAGAGTACAAAGTATCCATTTCTTATGCTTACATCAATACTTCTGAAAACCCAGCGGATCTTATTACCAGAGGTGTTACAACCTATAGTCCTTAGATAACTTTGCCTTATGGTTTTAGGGTCCTTCTTGGATTCTTTTAGATCAATCTCAATGGCCTATTAGTAAACTTAAATGTTTGTCTGAGGCCAATAAGGAAAAGACTTTGCAATGTCACACATCTGTGGTAGCTACTCAGTCTTTATTACAATTTAAAGATTACTCAAGTGTGCATAGGCTTTATAAAGTAACTTCAAAAATATTCAAATTCATTAGCAGGAGTAAAGGGTTGGATGAAGATTGTGATCAGAAAGCCCAACTCTATTGGTTGAAGATAATGCAGCAGCATTGTTTTTCTAAGGAGATATTATTTCTCCAAAATCCTAAAAAGGATGAAATTCCACCGCTGGTCAATCAACTTAACTTATTCATAGATGATAAAGGCCTAATCCGATCCAAAGGTAGAATTGCCAAGACACTTTTATATAATGATGATGTGATAAATCCAATTCTTCTTGGCAAGGATCATCATCTCACTAAATTAATAGTAAGAGACTTTCATTCAAGATGTCAACACTTGGGTGTTCAAACCACTATCAATTTCATCAGAGCTCATGGCTTCTGGATTACCAAGGCCAGGCAGGCTGTAAAAAATGTTTTGTCAGACTGTATAGTATGCAAAAAATTTAACAGTATACCCTTTAAATATCCAAAAATGACTAATCTTCCTCATCATAGAGTTAATTTTGTGCGTCCCTTTGAACATACTGGCGTGGACTTTACAGGGCATCTCGTTGTAAAGATTAATGATAAGGAATTTCAAAAAATGTATCTATTAATTTTCACCTGCCTTAATATCAGAGCTATTCATGTTGATGTCCTTCCAGATATGTCCACTGAATCCTTTTTACTTTCATTCCAACGTTTCACAAATATATATGGCATACCGTCCAATTTGTACTCGGATAATGCCAGGAATTTCAAACAAGGTGGAAATATACTGTTAGAATCTTTGTCTTCTAATATGTTCTCCGAACATATGCGTATCAATAACATCAAACATTACAAGATTCCAGTCTATTCCAGTTGGGTGGGATCAGTTTGGGAGAGAATGATACGAACAGTTAAGGGATGTCTCTATATAAAACTATAGGCAAAGCAACCTTAACTTACTTTCAACTGTTAACAAGTATTTCAAATATCACCAATGTTATCAATTCAAGACCTTTAACCTATAGGTCATCAGATAATGATTTGGAAGTTATTGCTCCAAATTCCTTTTTGAAGCCTTATGGCAATTCAAACCTCATATTCAATGAAGTTTCCACTCCCATATGGAAAAAACTTCCTCCCTCACAACAAGACTTAGCCATAACTCTAACTGCTCAAGGAAGAGTTTTGGAGACTTTCAGGAATTATGGTATGAGTCTTACCTATTAAATTTGCGCCAGACTAGTAGAAATCTCTATCAGTCAGAGTGGACCAACAGAATTAAGGTTGGAGATATAGTTCTGATACACACACCTAATAAGCCTAGACCCTTCTGGCTTTTGGGTAGAGTTCTGGAAGTCATTGTTGGTGATGACGATAAGATCAGGAGTGTGTTATTAAAAAAGGGAGATGGACAAACCTGTCACTATTCTATTTGTCATCTCTACCCATTGGAGTTATCTATTACCCACTCTGTCTCCAGTGGAGAAACTGATGCTGAGGCAAGCAGTGATCTCTCCAATTCAGATGGTCAAAACAATGAAAATACAGATCAAGTTGATCAATCAAATTCAAATTCAGTTATTCAAAGTAATAGTGATACTGCTATTGTAGATGTACAACCTTCAACTTCAGGTATAAATTCACCTCAACTTGACTCTCAACAGAATCAAATTGCTCAGCTCAATTCAGTCAAAGAAAGACCTCTTAGACAGGCTGCTGTCAAGTGTCAAGAATTCCTTCGCAGGAATTTATCTGATTTGTAAAAACTTTAATTCTTTTAATTGCAATGGTTTTCATTGCAACTCTTCAGTGGGAGGATATAAAAACTATTATATACTTTCACATATATATATCTTCTATTTTGCTCATTTTAGTATTTTATTTTAGGATATAGTATTTTATTTTAGGATTTAAAAACTGTTAGGTATATAAAGTATCTTTTATTTAGTTTTAGCGGAATTTATATTTTGTCTACATGTGGTATCCATTTTTCACTAAATTTCACTAAAAATCACATTGTCTTGCGACAATTGTGGGATTACTTCAAATTCAAAATCCGTCCTATTAAGTCGTGCTTGTGAAAACAAAAAATTAATCAAAATGTAAAAGGGTATAGAGGTAAATTTCTTCATTTCTTTTCAAATATTTTCACTATCAACCTATCTCTATTCTCTTTACCTTCTCACCAATCAAATTTACCCTAACTAAGATTTTAAGTGATAGATTTCTAAAACCAAAAGGCAGAGTTATCTAAGGACTATCAAAAATCTTATTCAAAGAGCAAAAAAATCTTTGAAACAACAAATT
>JABUQX010008325.1:35000-40000 GCA_015478945.1 Trachelipus rathkii
AAAAGGAAGAGAAAGGATCAATAGACATATATCAAAGCAAGATAATTGTTTTAAGTACTGTAGTAGACCCAAGATGCAATGTGACTCATTTTCTAATGAAATTCCGAGAAATGAGTAGAAAATGGATGCTTGAAGAAATATGCAAATAATTGAAGGGAGAAAGTGATAACTTAGTTTAGTAGCAGTACAGAAGAAGGTTCAGGCGATGAGTCATCCATCCATTTTCAGAAACTAGCATTATCTACCAAATACCTCAAAATCATCAGGAGCATTAAGAAAAGAAATTACTGCAAATTTCTTAGTTTTTATAAGTTTGAAGAAAGTGAAAGTGACAGCGAGTCAGTTAGTGTAAAAAGGAAAAAAAGAAAAAAGTGGCTCTAAAAAAGGTGATTCTTAAAGAAATTGAAATTTTTTTACCAGAAAAATCAATTTCTAATCTGGGAAAAGAAGAATTACTTAATTGGTGGAAAGTGACCAAAGCTAAATTTCCAAACATAGCAGTACTAGCCAAAAAATTACTCTCCTTTCCAGTCTCCCCATATATTCAGAGAAATTATTTTCATTTTCAGAAACAGGAAAAGTCATATTTGAGGAAAAGCCTTTAAAAATATCGCCCAATAGACTGGTGAAGTTTTTCCCTTTACTTAAAAAGATGAGCTATGGTTATATAAAAATAAAAATCTCTTACAGCAAATTTTTTTCTGAAGTAATAGGATTCTCACTGTCCGGCCGAACCGGAACCGAAAAATTGTACTTTCGCCGAATTCCGCCGACCGAATTCCGGCACACTCCTAATATATATATATATATATGTATGGTATATGTTGTTATAGGCAAAGATATACATATATATGTTATTATTAAGTTATTATATATATATTATGTTATATATATATATATATATGTTAGGTTAGGTTATATATATATATAAATATGTATATATATAGTATATATATATATATATTATAGGTATATATATATATATATATATATATATATATATATATATATATATATATATATATATATATTATATTATATATATATATATATATATAGTATATATATATATATATATATATATATATATATATATATATATATATATATATATATCCCCGCAGGGGGTATTGATTCTTATTATGTTATGCTATGATTGTTTGCTTGCAAGTTTGAAAGACTTGTTTACAATCTGAAACATGGCATAGTAATAATTAAGAACCAATGCTAAGGGGACTTTCTGCATCCTCCTGCCCCAGCAGTAACTATAGCGCGCATTTGTTGTGCATCTGCGCATTTAGTATCGCTGCAATATATGTAATTTTTTCAACCTCATTCTTTCCTCTATTTTTCATGTAACTCCCTTTTCCTTTCAGGCCTTTTTCAATTCCACCTCTTATCACAGTCACACCTTTTTTTTTCCTCCCCCTAATTCCACCATTAGCCTCTCTAAAACCAGACAAAGTTGTCTCCCTCCCTTTTTCCCCATGCAAGCACAGCCCTTCTGCTATCCGGGTGCCTTCTTCTTCCTGCATGGCTCAGCTCACCCTACATTTCCTCCCTGTGAGGGCAGCTGAAAAACCGTCATTTTAGTCACCCTCTGACTGGGCCAATTGGGAACTTGAGCCTTAGCTAACCACTAAGGAGGCCGTCTGCACCTCTTTGTGTGTATAATTCGGGTTTTAGGTGCCGTGTGGTACGCGGGTGGGAACCGGCGTAGAGTTCTGGGAGGACCTTTCCGAGGCCACAGATGTCCACAGCCTGTCTACGGGTAGGGTCAGTCCTGGGTGGTTGTGTGGCCTCTGGACTGTGACCTGCTTAGGAAGAAGAGGACACCTCTTATGAAATATGACGCCCGGCCCATCCTGTTATTTACGTTTATGTCTCATTTGCTTTATTGTTACATTGCTTATTCATGGAGACAAGTCAGGATTAATTTTTATGGAAAGTTAAATGAAAAAATTTCAGCTGAAAACCAAGTTGAGACGAACATCATCAACAACAGTTTATTACCATCTGTCAGGTTCCCAGCCTGACCCTACCGCGGTCCCTACTACTTCTAGACCAGGTACCTATGCATTACTTCCATCTCCTATACCTAAGGGTCTTTTGCAACATTTCAGCGATTCATCGACTAGCAAACCCCAGACACCTCAGGTGCCCCAACGGTCCAGGCAATCCCGCAAAGGTGCCCCTCGTCATTACATACTGCGATCCACTACCTTCAAAGCTCTTACTGAGCACAGAACCGTTCTTCTCAGCAATGCATTTGGTGCTTGAAGTTGAAGACCCCAGTCACATTGAATTTATGAAACGGTCCATTCCTGCATGTTGCTAACTAAATCAAAGTTCCATTTCTGTCATCATTAACGTCTCCGCAAACATTCCTGTTATTTCTACTCCTGATGAAATAAGAAACACATCTAAAGGTACTATTTTTTGCTATGAACAGAAAGACGAAGATTTAGCTGTCATTATGAGAAATCTTCAGCAGAAAAGATTTTCTGTTACAAACATTTATAGATTTCGTAGGGACCCCCCATAAACCAAATCCTCGCTACTGCTAACTTACTACCTCTCATCTCACCGCCAAAGCAGTGAAAAATAGGTTCACAAGTCACAGCAGCTCCGCATCGCTTATCCTCTCGACTCAGACGTTAAGCTCAAAGGCCAACTGCTTGGTCATTCCCCAAAACATCAGGACCGATGATATATGCTCACCTATGAGAATTATTTCACACTCCCTGTGAAAATACCCCTAACTGTAGAAACTGTGGACCCTACAGTGTTTCTTTATTCAAATGCCCGTCTTACCTGTTTGAACAGGTGGTTTTGGAGTTATGTACCATACATAAATTGAGCAGGAGAGACGCTATACGCCAGCTCAATGAAAAAAATATTTGTAGACAAATCAAATGCAATCTTACGCCACAATTACAGCTGCCCTCAAACCTCCGCGTGTTAAACCGCCAACACAATTAACCCCATCCTAACAGAACCCCTCTCCTAAATCCTAGTGAAACTCAGGCAGTTACTGCAACCTGTCTGCCTGAATTTGTCCACGACACTCAGCCACCTCAAATAGTACAAAAGCAGCCCTTGATCCAATCTCTCGTCCAAAAAGCCATCAAAATCCTATCTCGAGTACTATAGCTCTAAACAATCCAGCAATGAAATTAAGTTGGTTCATCCAACACAAAACTTGGAAACCCTCTCATGCCAAGACACACTATCCCATACCTACCCAATAAGCTCTCCAAACTTATGCAAGAGGACTGTCTTTTTGTCCCTTAATTCGCATCCCACTATTACTCAAATTCCTAAAAAAGATGTTCCTAAACCCAAAGAAAAGAATAATGGCCAAGTTAAAAATTATTCGTTAAAACACAGAGCATCCGAATTTTTAAACAAAAATACACCAACCCCAGATGTAAAAAATGCAACTCAGAAGAGGCCTTGCCACAAGTCTATTTCAGAGACAAAAGCAATAGCTTCAATAGATTGCACCCAATCAATCACAGCTATTGGACAACCCACCAATCAACCCTCTAATAGTTTTCAAGATAATTCTAGCTCGTCTGAATTTTCCTATAACTCTTCTCCCGAATTTCCTATCTCAGCACTCCCAAAGGAATTCTATACCCTATCGGATGAAATGGATAACAGCTCCCAAATGGAGCTTGATGTGATGACCAATTCTCTTTCTAATGTTTCCTGTGGGGCTTCCGAGAAAAGTTTAATGGAAAACTGTCCAACGAACGCCTGTAAACTTTTCTTAAGCTTTCTGACTGTCGGAGGCATGAAAGGAGACCTAGAGGTCCCCACTCTTCAATCAAATTGCCCAATCTCCCAAAATCACTCGCAAAATCTCCAATATCGGACCTTGTCAATCCAACAAATCCTATATTGGAACCCAATTTCATAACCCCAACACATTCTCATAAAGATGACACCCTTCCGGTGACACCTTCCTCCCCCATTTCCATAGAGACAACTTCATATCCCTCACACATTTCTGAATCTGCTTGCTTGACAGATACTGATACTGCTCCCATTAATAAACATCAGCATTTCGGTTGCTCTTCCAACGACCAACCAAACCCATACAATAATATGGACTCGGTTGAACTCAACTTATCTCGCATTCATGGTAAAGCCCCCCCACCAAATACTACTGAAAACTCCTTCCCAAAAGCAGTCGTACAACCCAAATCTCCGTTGTATGACTATTCTTTACCACCAGGATTTGTTGCTCCTCCTCGTCGAGATCCACGTCTCAGCCTTTCCTCTTCATCTGAATCTACCTCCAATACTACCCCTAGTCACATAGAGACAATTGTCTCAAAAAGACCATCATCATAACATTTATAACAACATAGCATGGCCACTTTCCTTCAATGGAATTGTCGTGGCTACTATTCTAATTTTGAAGAACTTGTTCAACTAATAAACATGTGTACACCAAAATGCATATGTTTACAGGAACTTCAACTATGTCATCACGACTTCTTTCAACCGTCGGAATATAAATCGCCGCTAACCTCTATAGAAAGAGGTGACAATGATAGGGGAGGTGCAGGAATACTCATTCACAAATCTGTCCCCTATTCCCCAGTCCCTCTCCAAACCAAACTTCATGCAGTAGCAGCACGAATTCACTTGTCCTGGCGTTATGACCGAGGTGAGTGGCTTCCTTTTTATCAGGCCACAGCTATCACTCTTTCTCCCTTCAATAACCGATTTCCGACTGTTGATGATGCCTTTCGCTTCTTCCAGCAAGTCGTCATCTCGGCAGCGGAAGCTTGCATTCCGCAATCTTCCGCAGGCAAGCGGTCGGCAACCCCTTGGTGGTCCCAAGAGTGCGCACAAGCTAACCGCGAGAAGAAGAAACTCTACAGGCAATACAAAAAGACCCGTACCACTCCAAACATGATTATTTTTAAAGCAGCCGCAGCGAGATCTCGGCGAATTAATCGTCAAACGCGTAAACAATATTTTCG
>JABUQX010008325.1:45000-55820 GCA_015478945.1 Trachelipus rathkii
GGTTATTCAATTTGTATATGGATGGGAAAGGTGTTAGAATGAAGGAGAATGGAAGAGAGTGGAGGGTGTCCTACCTATTATATGCGGAAGATTAGGTTTTGTGTGGCGAATCTGAGGAGAGTTTGAGAGGATTGGTAGAGGGATTTGGCAGGGTGTGTAAAAGGAGGTGTTCGAAAATAAACATAGATAAGAGTAAGGTTTTGATTGTGAGTGAGGACAGTACTCGGTGTGAAGTTATGCTGGATGGTCAGCATCTGGAACAAGTGTCTGCGCTTAAATACTTAGGATATATGTTGGATGAAAAGGGATCAGATGATGCAGAGTGTAGTAGGAAATCTGTAGTAGGAAACCCAAGAAGCTGTGAGAGAAGCTCTCAAAGAAAAATAAACTCATCAGGTTGCCAGTCAGAAATTCTACAGAGCATCTGCGCTTAACAGGTTAGCACCATTTCTCACGTTCTTTTTACTAAAAGCCTAAATTCAATTAGTATTTTTTTTAAAAGTTAACTTTTATTCACCCCATTTGAATATCTTGAATATTATTAATAAAATAAAATAGCCACTACTTTAAAGTAAAAATAAAGTAAACTCTTGGGGAAATTTTATTTTTACTACTAATCGTCCAAATTGAGGACAACACGAAATTATTCACATTTTGCCATATTGGAAGGGCATATGTTACTCATCTTTAGGATAAAAGTTTATCGCAAATTTCACTATATAAATTGATAAACAATAAAAACGTTGCCACATCACGCTCAAAAGGCACACGTTCCTCACAAGCATATAATTCTCACCACGAATATTCATACTTATAATGCAGAGGAAATATTATATTACCACATCACACTCAGAAGAAACCGTTTTCCTAACATAATATGAAGAAATCTATTACCGAGAAACCAATCTCTCTCCATCAAACCTCCTCCCCAAAAGATTATACTGACGCTCCAGAACGATTCGATTCACCACAAAATTATCAGAATGATTCAGCAACCCTCTCCCAGAGGCAAAAATTTGATAACTACAATGAATATGGTAAAAATAGCAGTTCCACCACTCTTGGTGCTTTCGACGAAATTCTCAATGTGATAGATCACAAAAACGCCACCACTCACAAGGCATATTTTGAAAATATTATGAAAGATAGTTCTCAAAATCTGAGTAAAAACACAATTTTAAATGTTTTGCCTACCAATATTTCTCAAAAAGATTGTGACTTTATTTCAAATGTTCATTTCAATAAACCTAAATTTCATACTACATTTATAAAAAAGGGCTTTTTATATAAGAAAACAAAATATGATTGTAAGCTCAAATCAAGTTCAAAGGAGATTTTAAGTATTAATTATATGAATGTTGTAACGCCCTCCTCATCTCCTTGTAATTTGAATGCACCTATAAATGTAGATCACAATGATTTTCGGTCGCGCATTTTTATGAATAAAAATAATACAAAATGTAATGTAAACTTTGAAAATGCTTCTCATGCAAATCTAAACTCTTATTATTTAAATGCTCAGCGTAATTATGAAACTTTTAAAAATGCTATCTCATGCAAATCATTTCACGGGAATGTTGAAAACCATGTTTCACATACCGCATTAGATTCTAATTGTTTAAATGTTCCAAGTAAAATTAATGCTAATACACACACTACTAATGTTGAAAGTAGGTCACATAATGTTCAAATTTTAAATTATTTAAATAACTATAATAATGTAACTGAGAGGAAATTGCCTGTACTTAACATGGGCACCGCTGCTCAAAATGATGATTTTAAAAATATTTCACACAAATGGCTTGAAAATTATCATCTAAATGCTCACTCCGACGACACCTCTCAGAATATTTCAGTTACAAATTTAAATAAAGCCGATCCTCAGGCAACTATAAATGGAAATCAAAACACTAACTCGCTCTCTTTTAAAGCTTTGAACTCTCCTGAAGATGAGGTGTTGTTACCTTCAGAGAGTGATTTTGATAAAAAGAGAGATAAAAATATAAAATATGTAAACGCGAAAAATGTTCAGAAGTATATGTGTGATCAAGACGAACCAGCAAATGCCATCTCTCTTAGCTCACATTCACACGATACACTAGATAGGGACCATAATATCTCTTTTTTCCATTTCAGCTCTGAGTATCCTGCAGATGATGATGTATCCTTAGCCGTTCCAGTGGATGTACCAGATGAGATGTTGGCAGGATCTGTAGGTTTTATAAACAATAATTTTATTAATCAAAATGCTTTCTTTTCTAGAGGTTCTCATGCTCAAACATCTCATCACTTAACTAAGGTTCAGGTTTTTAATCCTACTTTTGGCCCATTGCCAAAAGAGGGAAGTAACATTTATAACCCATTTTATTTTTTTAATGATCTATCTTATTCAAATAATAATATACCTTTTAATCTCAATACTAATTTTAATGGGGTAGTAATACCTATGGGTACAGAAACAGTTCAAGTAGAACATGACGTAAATGGAAAATCCGACTCAGAGTTTTCACACCTCACTAAGGGTAACCCTATCACCCGTTTTAGTAATACTAGGATGTGGGATAGGAACCCTTCTCAAGCTACAACCGCAATTGCGGACAGTGAAAGTAGTAGTAATATATATGACATAAGTCTGGATGATTCCAGTTTAGCACAAAATCCCGCATATAGGAGGGAAAATGAGGAAAGTAATGAAAGTGTATGCATTGATATTGATCTTGCTTCACCGCAGATGAAGCATCAGGAAGGAAATAGAGAGATGGAAAAATGTGATGAAATATGCACAGAGGTTGCGAAGGTTAAAAACAGCGATGCTGTAGGCATCTCACATAGCACTCTTAGGCATGATATTGGCTATGGGACATCAATAAACAGTTTGGATGGTGAAATAGGGGTCCGAAAGCGCTTTTTCAACCCCTACAGACGGAAAAGAATACTAAGTAGGGCACATGACAAAAGCAATATTTCTAGCATAGCACACCTTAGATTTGGTAATATTACTCCAAATTTACTTTTAGATAGGGATTTAATTCCAAATGAAACTTGCAAATTGAGCCTAAATTTTAAACACCTTCTGCATAGGTTTCAAAACTCTTCCTCTACTTCTGTTAGTATGTCTCCATTCCAATTTAAGGATTCCACAAATTCTTTCACTGTGTTGATGAAAAACTATGATCTCTCCCCACCATTAATGTCTAATATAGATTTCTCTTTACCTTCTAAGCCCACCCAAACTATTCCAGACGGGAATCTCTCTCAGTGCACTCCACCTCCCCCTCCCCCTCCAAAAGACTCCTCAGATACCATTTTAAATTTTAGTGAGGCTATGTTTTCAGACGCTTTATTAGATACTCACACTCATGTTTCTGTGCAAGATAGTTTACCCTCAGAACCATCATCTGATAAATATTTACAGCCTCACCCTCCATTTAGTTCCTCTCAAGTTGAAATTTTCACTTCTAATCAAAATATGAGCTCTCTCCCTCCTCCTCAAGTAACTACTTATTCCTCCTCTTTCACTAATGACGCAGTTCCATTTTCAAACTCAAAACCACCCATTATTAATTCACATTTAGAGGAAAAAGAATCGATCCACACACACCCACAGAACAAAAATTTTAAATCTCATCAACAACTCTCTTTCTCAACACCTGATTTTTCAAATCCTTCTACTCAAACCACACCTATAATAGACTCTAATATCACTCTACCTCAAACCAAATCATCTTCTTATTCAACTACAAGCACTAAACACAGTAGTTCTCAAAGCACTATCCCACCGGAGCTAACTTTGTCTTCATCATTTGCAAACAATACAAACATAATCAAAGATGAAAAGGCAACATATCATTCTCTCATAGGACCCGCTTATTTTCTTGATACTGATATATCTTTTAACTCTTATACATTAAACAATAAACGCTTTCTCTTGGATTCGGGATCAAACTCCTCTCTCATTAGACATTCCCTCATCTCAGAATTAGAAAGCAAATATGCCATTAACATCCCTTTAATAAAAACTCCTATTGTTTTGAAGTCAATCACAGGGGACACATTCAACCAAATTGGTACCACAATTTTGCACATCCACATTAAACACATTTTGGTTCCTGTAAATTTCATTGTCCTTGACGACTCTCTTTGTGGCTTCAAAGCCGATTTACTTTTAGGAACTAATTTTTTAACTCAACCACAGATTAGATTTGAAGTTCACAACAACACTATCTCCATTATGTCTGATACAGCTTCCATTTCTATGCCTCTCATCCCTATATACCCTCAACGTCAAAATCTTACTAAACCTCAGGTAAACCACAACACTTCCTTGCCTCTCTACCCTAAAGACACAACCTTTACAAATGATATTATGATAGACACAGATACTATATACAAATTAAGCATTATTGAAAATGTCACTCTTGATCCTTATTCAAAGACCACTCTATCTGTGAATGCTTTTTCTTTAGCACAAACCCCTCCCCCGGACCACCTCGTCTTAGCCTCTGAAAAGTCATTCCTCCATAATTGTATATTCATTGGTAGTGTTATGAGCACTGTTCAACAGGGCCAGGTTCTTATAGATATTATAAATATGTCCGCCGCACATCACACCTTGCAAACAAACTCACTTTTGACAACAGCAAATCCCCTCTTTACGCTAGACACTCCTTTTGAAACTTCGCACATCAATCTAGCCACCTCCTCTAGAGGCCTTTCTGCAGCGCAACTGCGAAAAACTTATAAAGAAATCGTTCAAGAATCTTTCAAAAATGAAGAAGACGAATGTGCATCTTTGACGGATCCAAATCAACTGGAATCGTTATTGGACCTTCTCATGTCCTACAAAGACATCATAGCATTAGAAGATGATGAAGTACCGATCTGTCCGCTAATGAAATTTAAAGTAACACTCAAGGAAGATGCGCCCAAGGTATTATACCGACCACAATACCGCCTCCCCCACAGGTACTTAAAACACATAGAAGAGTGGGTGGAAGATTCTCTTCACAAGGGATATATAAGACCCGTTTCAAGCGAACACTCGGCACCTCTACTGATCATTCCAAAAAAGAGCGGTGATCTAAGGGTAGTGGTCGACTACAGACTTTTAAATTCAAACACCATTTTGACGAGATTTCCGCTGCCTTGCATAAATGACATCTTAAGTTCTTTGGGCAACAGTATTATCTTTACGTCCCTCGACCTTAAGGATGCTTATAACAGTATGGAAATTGAAGAAGAGACACAACCGCTACTTGCTTTTAGAACTACTAGAGGGCAGTATTGCCCAACTCGTTTGAACTTTGGGTTAGCCAACGCCCCCTCAGCATTTGCAAAATTAATGGAGTTATGTTTACATAATCTTTTAGGTGACGCCTGCAGAGTTTTCCTCGACGACGTCCTTATCATGGGCACTTCTCTGGAAAACCATCTTGAAAACATAAAGAATGTCTTTGATGCATTTCGGAAAAACAGGCTAAAAATGAAGCTTTCGAAGTGTAAATTTTTAAGAACTTCTCTCCTTTTTCTCGGTTTCAAAATCTCCAAAGAGGGTATAAGCCCAGATCCCATAAAACTTAAAACTCTTACAGCTTTTAAGCCACCCACTGACGTCTCAGAAACGCGGTCTCTTGTTGGGTTTCTTAATTATTTTTCTCATTTACTAGACCGGTACTCCCAAACTATTAAGCCTATTACACAACTCATACGCAAAAACGTTCCTTTCATTTGGGGTCCCGAGCAAGCGAAAGCTTTTGAAATACTTAAAAACAAGTTACTATTACAACCACAGTTGTGTTACCCAGACTACAAAAAGCCATTTTTCATCAACACTGACGCTTCAAATATTGCTCTGGGAGCTGTTCTATATCAATTAGATAACAACAATAAGGAGAAACCCCTCTCCTTTATCTCAAGATCTCTTTCTAAAGCGGAAACAAATTATCATACTCTGGAGTTGGAAGCTCTGGCGATTGTGTTTGCACTGCGCAAATTCCGTAACACCATTTTTGGTTACGAGGTGACTATCATTACCGATAACCAACCTTTGATTCATCTCATCAGACACAAACAACTCTCTGGGAGACTCGAGCGGTGGAATCTATATATTCAACATTTTAATCCTACAATAATTTATAAACAAGGAAAACTCAATGTAGTTCCGGACTACTTAAGCCGCAACCCACCCCCTTTAACGTACACTCTTGCTCAGAATACAATTTTACCAAAAACAAACTTTCATCTAACAAAAGAAAACTTTGTGAGAGAACAAAAGGCCTGCGATAGACTGAAAGATCTTTATGATTTTGCCAAGCCTCTACTCTCTCACAATAAACCTCTTCAGCACCAGGACATTACGGCTGACACTTTTCCGCACGTCCTCATTGACGACATTTTACATTATGCAACACAGGATGGCACATTCCTACTCCAAGTACCTGACTCAATGATCCATTCTATCATTGAGTTCAACCATGACTCTCTCCCATCTGGACATTGTGGCATTGAGAGAACAGTGTATAGAATCAGGGAAAAGTATATATTTCCAAGATTGCATACTCTGGTCAAAGAATATTGCACAACTTGCGTCTCATGCCAGAGAGTTAAAGGTAACAAGCCAAAAGGTGCAGAAATAAAGAGTTACCCTCTCCCGCTGGAGCCGTTCTCCAGGCTCCATCTAGATGTGTTGGGCCCTCTACCTACCTGCAAGGAGACTAAGGCCAAGTATATATTGGTGATGAAGGACAGTCTCACAAGATATGTGGAACTCGTCCCTCTTGTTCAGCACACAGCTAAAGATATAGCACAGGCATTGCTGGAAAGAGTTATATGTCGCCATAGTACACCTGAGGTAGTAGTGTCGGATAGGGCCCCCGAACTAACTTCTCACTTCTTCAAAGAGATTTGTAAGCAGTGGGGTGTAAAAGCAGTAAACATCGTCGTTCGAAGACCAGAAGCAAACGGCATCTCCGAGAGAGAAATGTTAAAGATTGCAAATCATTTGAGACACTATGTCAACTCGAACCACACTGACTGGGGTAAATTAATTCCTTTCACTCAAATTGCAATAAATTCCACTTTTAACTCTTCTATCGGTTGCACCCCACATTTCTTATTGTACACATACAATAAACGCCTTCCATGGGATCTTCCTAATTACATATCTCCTTTTACTAAAGGATCTGAACCTCAAAAACCTATTCACAGTTACATTCAAGACCTTGCAGAAAGGGCTAATCTCATTCGAGACCAAGCTCGCCAACACCTTCAGCAAGAAACAACAACACAAATGAATAAACAACATAAGAAGGCAACTTCAACTCCGATTAGAGTTGGAGATTATGTGTTTCTAATTGACGTCAAGAAACCAAGGCAAAGTCCGAAATTGTTTTCGAAGTGGACAGGCCCGTTCTTAGTCAAACAGTTAGTCCATTTCAATAAGTTACTTTTGCAATGTTTAAAAACTTCTAAAACTTTCATTGTGCATAGGGACAACATAAAAATCACTAAACTTAGAGCTAATAATATTCCAATTTCTACTACCAAACAAAAGAGTGATCTTGTACCATCCAATAAACCCCCTCCTAATATAGTTCAACAAATTCAACCCCCTCCCCCCACCCCACCAATTCCCAACACCATCTATTTTAAGAGACAACTTCCACCTTCTTTGCAATCACCACAGAGAAACCTCTCACCTCCCCCCCCTCCTCCATCTGACCCACCTTCCCCACCTCAATCTGATTCACCTCCCCTACCTCAACCTTCTCATCATCCACCTCAATCTCCTTTTCCTCCTCCTTCACCATCTTCCCCTTCACCTAGTTCGCATCTACCACTTCCTTCAACTTCTCACTCAACTCCCCCAATTCAATCTCATTCAAAACCTACCTCCCACGCCCACCTACCAAGCCCAAGGAAAAACTTCTTTTTCTCCCCCTCCCCTCCAAAGAGAATGTCCTTTAAAGGTTTTCCCTCCACCATACCCCCTAGATTATCTTTTGATGAATCTCCACCATCACAACCTTCAACACCTCACATTCAGCCTTCAGCACCTACCTTACAGCCTTCAGCATCTCAAAGTCAACCTCCAACACCACCCCCCTTACCACCAAAATATCACTTCAATGTAGCACACCCGATCCCAACACCACAACCACCACCACCACCTCCACCTATCCCACAAGAACCCTTACAACCTCCTCCATCATTCCCACTCCCTTCTCCTCAAGACACAATTCCTATCCCCCCATCCACGCCTAGAAATACATCACCCCCTTCCCCACCGGATAACAGATCTAGAGATCACACCTTCGTGCCAAATTTCCCAATGAGACACACAAACATCCCTCATCCCATGGCTCTAAGGGACAGACAACAAACAACAATAACTAGAGGTGGCATGCGATACTATTTACCACCACAACAAAATATTCCTCGCGGTAGAGGTTTTCCACCAAGACATCACAAGCCGTGAATATTTATTTAGTTTTCTTTTCAAAACCCCCAAGGGGAGAACAATTTATACATTTACACAAATGTATAAATATAAAATCATATTAAAAATAGACATTTTAAAATATGCAAAATAGGAAAAGTTAAACCCATTTTCCAAGAATTAAAATATTTTTTTACAACAAAATATTGAAACGAAAACCATCTCTCATAAAATTTTTTTCATATATTTTCTCACAGGAATCATGCATGCAATTTGGTTCTGCTTTCCAATATTATTATCAACTTCCTTTGCTCTGAAAAAAGAAATCAAATATGAAGTACACCCAGGATTCATAGCAAAACGAATAGGACAGATCAAATTCATCACTTCCTATCTAGAAATACACACAGACTTAAGGTGCTCACAGGAAATATACCAACAAATACAAAGGGTAGTAAGCAAAAATATTAACCTATCATCTATTTATATTCCTTATTTGCAAAACCGGTATAGAAGTAGATTTTACCAAGATGAAAATAATACCTCCCCAGAATTAGGTTATATAACAAGGCTATTGGACGAAAGTCAAAAGAAATTCTTAGCTTTGTCAAAAGATCCCTGGGTTCTATCTCATGTAAAAACTCTCAGCCTTCAGCACACCCCAGGAAAATCAAAAGAGGTCTTATGGACATAGGCGGGTCAGCGTTGCAATACCTATTTGGAACCGCCACCATGAATGATATTCAAAAGCTCAAAACTAGAATAGATATGTTACAAGATACACGAACCCACTTGTATAATTTAAAAGAACAAATTCATAATAATACCAACACCTTAACAACCATAACAGATAACTTAACAATCATCTCAAAGTACGTAAATTCATCAATTTCTTCAATAGAGCTTCAACAAGAGCTCTTAAAATTAAACATTTACCTCAACTTAGAAAAGACCATCTCAGATAATATATATAATCTTATTAGGACAGTTCAGAACATCTGGGAAAACGCCAAAAGACATAACACTCCTCTAAATCTGTATTCATATGACATCATACTTGAACTTATTCAAAACAGCAGCCAAACTCTACATCACCAACCAATACTTCCTCTCAACCGTGAAACTTTCTACCAATTTCTTACTTTCTCCTGGTCTTATATCCAAGAAAATCACCCCTACATATTATCCACCATCATACCCTTCTCCGAAGAAACCCCTTATGAAGCTTTCAACATCATTCCATTTCCAACATCTTTCAACGACACTTATTCTAGAATCATACTGCATAACCCCTATCCATATTACTTTTTAAACCATAAAACATTAAAATTTACCTACAGCACAAGTCTTTCAGAAGATATTTGCAAGCACTCAAACGATAATTACATTTGCTTTCCTTCAAATCTTATACATCAAATAGATTATCAAGATTGTATCTTGTCAGCCCATACTTTCTAAACCCAACACTACATTCTGTAATTATAATATCTACCCTTACCAGTTACCTTACACTCTTAAAGTTGGAAACTATACTTTAATCTCCTTTCCTTCTCCTATAACCGCTTCTATCTCTTGCCCTATGAAACAGCCAAATTTAGGCACTGGTGCATTATTCTCCCTCTTCCAAGGATGCACCCTGGTATCTGAAAATTACTCTTTCAAATACCCTCCACATTCTTCTTTGCAGACCAACTGGCTTTCAAAAGGCCCTCAGTTTCCTGAACACCTAGAGACATCTCATGACTTCCTTCCAAATATAACTTCTTTTACTTCCAAGTTGAAATTAAAATCTATTCATCCACATTGGGACGCTTCGTTGGATAACATAAACAAAACTTTACAGACCCAGGAACTAATCAACATCCATTCATTTTCCATATCCGGCTTTTCTATTCTTATCGCAATTTTCTGCTTGGCAGGAATTTACTACGTTTATCGTAAACTCCGTCCAAATCAGGCAGTTCCTGTAGCCCCTCCGACAGCCCCTTCGGTAGTACCGAGTATCCAGTATACCGTCCTTCAGAGAGCTCCATTACCAGAACCGAAGACAATTTCAACTGGTTACCCCACATTAGAGCCCGTTTACTCTAATCCATCGGCGAAACTCGTGTAATACAAAAGCTTTACCTGGCAGGGGAACTCTTTGCCGAATTATTTTATTCGACAACGAAAATAGGAATAAAAATCTATTTTTTTATCCTAGCCTATTATAATTTTCTTTCCGACGTCCAAAAAAAATTCATATTAAATAAAGCATTCTCCCCCCCATCCCGACTTGTAATTTTCTTATTGGTCGACCGCGTCGTACGAGCTTTCAATCCCCCCCTATTTGCTTCTCCTTTCTGATAACACTTCCAGCGTTTCCATTCGCCCCAATATTTTT
>JABUQX010008326.1:0-12500 GCA_015478945.1 Trachelipus rathkii
AACTTAATTAATTGTTATAATTGAAATGTATGTTATGGGAAATCTTAAATTTTATTTTAAATTATAGGATTATTCATGTTAGATCCATACATCTTCAACACCAAGTTTTAAAGACGTTGGGGATGGTTTTTTGGGACTTACATTTCTAATTTTAGGCTTAACCCCGGGCCCCGGCCCCAGGCCCGGCCCCACCTGCCTGAGAGGTTCGAGAGCCCCGGCCCGGCCCGGCCCGGCCCCGGCCCGGCCCCGGCCGGCCCAGCCCGGCCCGCCCGGCCCCAGCCCAGCCCCGGATTGGCCCCGGGCTAAATAGAGCAGACCCACCGGCCCCGGGCAAAATTCCCTGCCCCGATGCAGGTCCCATAAGGAGAGTTTGTGGAAGCAAGCATTCACAAGAAAAAAAAAATAAAAATTATTTCTAACGAAATCAGTTTATCTCAGCCAAAAAAGAATGAGACTCAGCATTATAACAAACTGTGAGGCTGGCCTCAACGACTTATTTGGCAACTCAAATTTAGTTTCAAAATTATCAGAGCCACTTGAACCAAAAGAGAACTGCGTTTTTGGTCTAATAGCTATCCCAAATAACCCGCAAATGTCTCTTATCATACAATGAAAATATATATATTTAAATACTTTGAGCCACTAATATATATATATAACGTTTTAACATCCTGAATTTGCTACTTACTAAGTATTTATAGAAAAATTATTATCAAAAATATAAATTTAGTTCATTAATTAATATAAACATTGTGAATGAACCAATCGTCAGCCTTGACAGGATCATAACATATACACTTTAATTTATTATAGACCTTTTTAAGTGACTAACTATAGCTTTATTATTATAATATAACATGTGAATAATATATAATTATATTATAATATAATCATAAAAATCTATAAGTAAGTTATAATATTTAGAGATCACTAGTTATATATAGATGCAACAGTTAAAAGTAATTTGAATTTATTTAATATACCATAAATTATTATCATAAGGATTCTTAGTTTCAAAACCACATCAACTCAACAAATAACTTTAAGTATTGCGGTAGTCGCGGTATGGTAAGAATATATTTTTAATATTAATATTAAAGAAAACATTAAAAATTTATATTTATATTTAAAGAAACTAATTTTTTATTTTTTTGAAACTTCAAATTGATATTATTTTTATTCGTTTTATTTTATTTTTTTAGGTTTCCATTTTCGACTAAATATTTATAAATTTATTTTTGTAATCCACAATAAGTATATATATATATACATTTGAATAACTAATCGATAGTATTATATTATTGAATGATTATCTAGTATATTCACAGTTAATATATATATGAAAAATAATACATATATAGATTTGGGTTTAAAAAATATCACAGACAATTCGTTCATGAGAGTTTACTCACTTATTTATATGCTTAATATTATTTTATATACAATATATATTATAGTACATATAGGCATATAGTAGTATATGTTTGATGATAGTAGATAATATACTCTATTCTTATTATTGCATAATATAAACCGTGATATAAATTTTCACCTATAATACTATAATTTGAATATAGAATAGTGATTTAATACTAATTAAGCGGAGTTACCGGAATAGTCAGATTATTTTTTTACAATATGGGCTCACAGATGATATATCTAGGGACATGGAGCTTTCCTAATAGAGGTAAACAAATTTATAATATTTGACCTTTCCTCCTGACAATCCTAAAAGATGGGATTTGAACTATTCTTTTTTATTTCTTTTATATATTTTGATATCTTTTTATATTATTTCTCTTGTTTTTTTTGTCTTTTTTATTGTTTTTATTTTTCGAGTTTTAATATATACGAAATTTCATAAAACATTATTTCCCCCATTTAGGGGGCTCGAGCCGACGGTGCGAACAGGGGAGGGTATCTGTGTTATTCATACACAATTTCAGGAGGGGATGGTCGGAGAACCCCCGCGACACCCAAAGACCAAAGAGCGATGGTTTCCGGATACCATCCCAAAGGGGGGATTCCACACAACTATAAAATTCGTCAAACGGGAGGCCGAGAGACCCGGATTCCTGCCATCTCTTTGCGGTTACCCTATGGTATTCCTTTAGTTAAAGTAATACAAAGTGTTATTTTGGAAACTAATAAATTTCATTATCTCTCTTGTTTTGTTAGATCTGTGGAGGATACACTATAAGGAGTAAAAATCGCAAAGATGCGCGAGAGTCGGGGTTCTCAGTGAAGTCGGCACTCCAGTAGTGGAACGACGGGGGGTCGGAACTTATGCACCATCCCTCTCTGGATGTGTTCCTACTCCACGGAACCCCCGCTCGTAATGGGTATTTCTGAGTGTGTCGCGGGCCGTTCCTTATACCAGGGTATGAAACGTCCCCCCCTCTTTAGTGGGTTTTTTCCTCTCTCTACTACCGTTCGGCTGAGAGCCCCATAAATGGGGAAATAATTTTTTAACATATTTCGATGAATCAGCAAAAAAAAAAAAAGTAAAATCAAATATAAAGTTATACAGTCTGAAATAATGCTTATTGCAAAGGCTGAGATACACACAATATATTAATTTGTTTTTAAGCGGAGAAGGAGTCTTCGGTCCCGTATATCACATAAGCGTGTAAGAGCATAAAAAAAATCTACCATCATATTATAAGTATATATAATATATATATATATATATATATAATATATATATATAATAGTTATTATAATACTATATATATTTAGAAATAAATATATATACAGGTAATAATATATTATATAATATTTTTTATTTATATACTAAAGAAATAAATTTTATAGATAAATATATATTTATAATAGTTTATTTCATAAGTATTATGCTAAGCTTATTTTATTTAATTTCAGATGAATAACAAAAAAAACATAAAAATAATTTATGCTTTTTAATATTTACATAATAATAATTATTGCAAATTCAGAATCTTAAAATGAATTTCTTTCACATGTTTACCAACTTTACATAGCATAAAACCATAAATTATTTTGAGGAATGTGGTTTAACCCTATCCCTCGTTCTTAATAATATGGAGTTGTTAAATATTGCATAATAATCGCATCACTTTAATTAAGAAGTGTTAAGAAGGAAAGAACATATTATAAATAGGAAAGGTAAAGAATTACTCTGCCTACCTCCGGATTAGAACCACCAGGCGAGCATGTGTTGCGAACTAGGACAATTATACCCGGTGCGATTTACGCACTAGAGTCTAAATCCTCTCACAAGCTAAAAAAACTAGGATTCAAGAACAGTTAATAAAGCAACAGAGCTCCCTTCAAGCGACATCACAGGTGTCCAGCCTGTCCTTATCCCTCGTTCTTTATAATTGTAGGATCAGTTGCAATGTATAGCATCATTAATTGACGCAAATTATATCAATGGTAAAGAAGAACAATAATACTGGATGGTAAGAAATTAATCTGCCTTCTGCCGAGGAGTTGTTGAACCTGAACCAGCCAGGAGTTGTTAGCGACTTGAGGACAGACTTACCCGGTGCGTTACGGACTGAGCTATCCTCCAAGCCCTAAAAACTTGGTGCGTTGCAAACAACCATGTTATACACGTTTGCAACAACCAGCAGCTCGTCCTTCAAGCGACATCACACGGGTGTCCAGACCTAGTCCTAGTCCTCATTGCTTCTAATATTGTAGATAGTTAGAAATTGCAGTAAGTAATCGCAATTAATAAGAGATCGTTAAAGAAAGAACACTATAGATAGGGAAGGCGTAAAGATTCCAACGTGCCTTCTCGGGATGAACACCCCATGTTGCGCCCTGCTTACTGAGGACAATATACCCGGTGCGTTACTGAAACTTCGCGAGCTAATCAACCAGACGCCCTTAAACTTTGAGATTCAAACAGTTAAAAAGACAAACCTGAGCCTCCTATCTACAAGGCGACAGTACACCCCGTAAGAGGATGTCCGACTGTCCTAATTCCAACGTTCTTTATATGTCAGATATGTTAATATATATTATATAATATGGACCTCACTATTCAGATGTTAAAAAAAGAACATATAATAGAGCGAAGATATGGAAATGTAATTTAACTGCTTTGTACTCCGGGATTGAACCATGCCATGTTGCGGACATGAGGAACATATACCCGGTGCGTTTCGAGAGATTTGAGGAGTCCTCCAAGCGCCTTAAAAAAAACTTGGATTCAAGAACAGGGAGTTTATAAAGCAACCGAGCACTCACTTCAAGGCGACATCTACCAAGGTGTCAAACAAGCTGTCTATCCTCGGTTCTTTATATTGGTAGAATGTCAGAGTATATAGCATAAATAATCGCAAAATTATATCACGAGAGTGTTAAAGTAAAAGACACATATACACCGAATGAGATAAAGATTTAAAGCTGCAATCTCCGGGATTGAAACCAACCTTGGCCATTTGTTTGCGACTTTAAGAGAGGACATATAACCTCGTGCAGTTACGACTGAGCTATCCTCAGGCACCTTTAAAAACTTGGATTCAGAGACAGTTTATAAGCAACCAGAGCTCCCTTCAAGGCATTCTCATACAGGTGTCTCGCCTGTCGCTAGTTACTCTTTCCTTTATACCTTGTGATATTTAAATATTGCAATAATAATCGACAATTGATTATAAGATTGGTATTAAAAGAAGAACATTATAATAGAATATGGAAAGAATTAACCGGCCTTATCCGGAATATGAACGCACCGCTCATAGTTTGCAGAACTGAGGACAATATTCGGTTGCGTAAACGACTGAGAGCTCTATTATCCTCAAGACTATAAATACTTATGAGATTCAATGAACAGATTCATAAAAGCACACACCAGATATTCGCCTATATAATCACACGCGACATCAATCTACCAAGGTGTCCAGCCTGTCCTAATATGCAATATAATTTTTAAGTTTGTAAGATATGTTTAAATATTGCATAATAATACGTGCATATATAAGATGTAAAGAAAGAACATATAAATAGGAAGTGTAAAGAATTAACTGCCTTCTCAGGAATTGAACCTGATGATGTCGCCTTGAAGGGTAAGCTCGTTGCTTTATTAACTGTTTCTTTGAATCCAAGTGTTTTTAGCTTTGGAGATAGCTCATTCGTAACGCACCGGTATAATTGTCCTCAAGTCGCAACATGGCGGTGGTTCAATCACGGAGAAGATCTGTTTTACATTTAGCATTTTAGTTACGTCCCTCATCAAGTTAGAAGTAAACTGGCACTTCTATATGTCCGAGCTTAAGATCTCACGTGGGTACACACGCTACAAAAATCGCATAAAATTAGTCAGTAAGCATTTCCAGGTAATTTTTATATTTTGCGCACAGGAAATGCTCTGTGATATAGGTAATGGCTTCCGGGTAAGCGGTTGTTAGTTGGCGCTCACTATATATGTAAGCACATACTGATGACGGAGGTAAGATGGGACCTATCAGATCGATTATTACCCTTTTAAACGGCTCCTCAATTATGATCATGGGGCATAATGGCACTTTAGTTACTCTACCCTTGGAGCAAGTACGCTGGCAAATATCAAAGGAGTAAACATACTTCGATTATCGTCCTGATAGATATGAGGCTAGTAGAACTGCTGGGTGATCTTTCCCATGGTCTTTTTCAATCCCTGGTGGCCCCAAAATACTTCATCATGTGCCACGCTTAAAACTTTGTTCCGATATTCTTTGGGTACCACAAATGTATTTCTTTCTAACTGATTTTCTATAACTTTCTTATGCAGCAGTCCATTGATTAGAACGTACTTCCCTTCGTTTTTTTCAACAGATCTCCAGATCCTCTGTAGGGTGGTATCATCTTTCTGTTTTTCTTTAAAAACCGTTCTGTTAATATTAAATCTTGGATTTGCCCTTCATCCGCTTCGGTAATTTCTATTGGAGCAGCAATATTCTGAGCCTCTTCAATGAATTATGCGTGGCATAATAATATCTTTATTTACATTATTTTCTACATCAAAAATCATTTCGTTTGATACATTGGTATCTGCTTTAACCGCTTGGGGCACTGTAGATACATTGGTATCTTTATCACAACTAATAACTGGGACGTCTGATACATGAGTATCTATCGACTCTTCATAAATAATGTCTTCGCATTATTCTCACTGCTTGGATTCCGTTCAACGCATCACGTCTATCCTTATGTCAAAACAGCACACGATATCTAGACAGATGAAAATAGTTTAACAATCCACTATTTGATGATTAAGTGATAAGTGTAGTACCTCCCAAACTGCTTTCGTTGGACGCACATATGTGCTCCCACAGGGAAATCAATAAGCTTCTCCATTAATGGTGTATTTTTCTCACATGATGGAATCAAATTCGGTATCTTTTCAACCTCCGCACTCGCCTCTTCATTAATTTGATCTGCTGGGATGGCGTTTCGCCTATCTGTTGATTCATCATCGGAATCCTCATCAATCTTTTCAACGATGGGGAACAACAGCTCCTTCTGGGCTGTCACGTCCTGCTTACTAAGAGGACCTTGACACAAAGTCTCTTCCCATACGTTATTCGGTTGTAAAGGGGGCAATGCCCCTTCAATGTTACCCAGAATAAGATCATAAACCACATCCGGCATGACTGCCGCTGTCGCCTTCCCAACGAAGTATGGAGTTCCAAAACAACGTTTGCGAGTGGGACTCTCTTCACCGTATTATCCATCAATCTCATCGATGCATATTTGCCGGTATAATTTTCTTTCGGTACATACTTTTCACGCAATACTAGCACATTACATCCTATGTCTCTGAGCAAACGAACGCGAAATCCATTGGCTAAGCCATAAGCGATTGGTAGGTGGTGTGAGTAACCATCAGTGTCACCCACCATACAAATATCTGAGGGAATGGATGGCTCTTCACTTGTCTTTGACAAGACTTGTCCTTCTACGGATAGATCCGCGGACGCCACTGTGTTCTTCCCATCATCTTTCTGCCGATTGTTGTATGAATTCGTATTTCTGTTATAGTTGTTGAAATAGGGCGGTGCCCGGCAATCTCTCGCCACGTGACCCCTTCTAGAGCACCTGTAGCAGGTCACAATGCTTCTCAGCTCTACTGCTACATTTCGAACGAACTATCTCTTCTCTGATCATTTGCTTCCAGCAATGTTTCTAGTTTCCGTTGTTCTTCGGTACTGATGTCTGTTGATTTGTGGTTTTTCCTACTATTATCTTTGTTCCTGTGGTAATTACTTGTCTGTCTGTCTATTGTTATTGTTACTAACTGTGCAGGTGAGATCTGTATGTTTATTATGAGGAAACAAAATATCTCATAATTTATGAAACATCTGAAACTTTTAATTATTTGATGCATATCCTTTCCATTTTTTTCCTTCAAAAAGGTGGCTAAATCTTTAGGAATAGTATTCAAGTTTTTTCTATCGTAAAGAATGTGCTTATCAAATTTTTACATTTAGAAAATACCAAAAATCAATTTCTTTTAATCAGAATCTTCTTCCTAATCATAATCTTCTTCCTAAACCTCAACTTGAAGGTGCAATCGATTTGTATTTGGCACAATAACCGCTTTCTGTCAGGTCATACGTTATTAACAGACTCAGAACAGAGCCTTTTTTAAATCTTCATAGTTCGATGCATCCTCTACTGAAAAATCATTATATACTTTGACTGCTTTGCCAGTCAAGAAAGACCCAAGTACATGAGAATACTTTTCTTTGGGGATGTCGTTAGCAATAACCTGTTTTTCAAACAATGTTAGGTATTCCTCGATATTATTTAATTTTTCATCGAAAGTAGGTATCTTAACCCATTAATGCCCACTGTGTCTATTTAGACACCAAAAATATGACGTCATAAAATTAAAAAAAAAGAGCATGTATTTTTATGTGTTTTCGTAAGTTGTATGTCACATAGTATATTCTAAGGAATAGTTTCTATTTAGCGATATATGAACAAATTTTACCATCAAATTGTTTTTAGATACATTGGCTCATTTATACAAATTAGAGTAATTTTCCAAGTGTAAAATTTTTGAAATGAAGGTGAGTGTTGACAAGGGTCGACTCTTTAAGTGTTTCATTTTGGGAGTTAAAAAAGTACTGTTTGGCTGTTAATTTATTAATCTTTTTATTTATTATAGTGATGTTTACTGTGAGCTAAAGATTGTGAAAATGAAGTATTTCATTAGTTGAATAAATTTTATAGGGTGTTATTTTGCCGCGTGTCTATTTAGACACAGAGGGAAAGTACACGTTAACTAAAAATTGAACTTATTTTTAGTATTAGTGGACTCTTTTTAGCTTTTCGAGTTTCATCTTTACATGTCATATTGTACGGTGAATATATCCCTAAATATAGTAAATATATATATTTATATATATAATATATATATATATATATTATTTGTATTATATATATATATAAATATATAAATAGTATAGTATATGTATATATATATATAGTATGAATAAAGTAATAGTTAGTCGTAAATAATATATATAACAGTATATAATAGCTAAATATATAACTCTAGTATAGTATATATTTATAAAAAGTAATATATATATATATATATTTAATATAATATTATATATATATATATATAGTATAGTAGATAATATATAATATATATATATATATATATATATATATATAACAATAATATATTAATATATATTATATATATTATATATATTATAGTTTTCAATCACAATAATGGCCTACATAAAAAACGTAACATTAACGAGATGGCAGAGGAAATCTTAAAATAATATTAAAAAATGATGAGGAAGCCGAAATATGTGTAGTACTTGGAGATTGTGCGGCGGGTTTGTTTGAAATTGAGTTCTAATCCACCTCTTGTGATGGTGGGAACTTTGATAGATAGATGATGCCAATGGTGATGCAGAGGAAGGAGTTCTAACAACAATGTTTAGAGATCTTTGGAAAGGGAGTTTTATCTCAAAACAGCAGAGCTAAGAGCAATAAGAAAAGGACTAACGATAGATATTCAAGTAGAAGACGGTAAATTACGTCCGAACCGTCTCAACTAGCCTGTCAAAAAAAGCAATGCGAACTACATATAAAGGTAAAAAAAATTGTTTTCGGAAATGATCTGCCAAAATCTTTAAAAAATCATCAAGAAACGTTTGACTGCATGCGCAAGCAAAATCAGCCTGCAATTTCTAGAGAACAAAGAAAAATTCAATGGAAAACCAGTAGAAACCACTTTCAAAGATTGCTTTTACGAGAAAAATATTCTTCATATATCTTGACAGGAAGTGAGATTACGTTATTTAAAATGTTTACATAAACACAAATACATTTACTTTCCTGTAGATGAATTTGTAGCGTTTATTTCATAATTCTTTGATGTCTGGATCTGAATATACTCTTGCTCACGATGGAAATCGAAAAACAGTCGATATAACCAATGGTTACACTCAAAAAGAAAGAAGAATCTTTGAACGCACAAGCAAACGTTGGAGCAAAGGAGAGAGGAAACAAGCAGTTATTCTTCAACCAAAGTATCGTAAAATCTGTATAAAAAGAAACATGGGAGGAGTGGATCTGTTCGACAAAATGTGAGCAATATGTACCGAATTAGAATACGATCTCAAAAATGTATTGACCTCTTCCTTTTTCCATAAATGGCAGTGAAAGAAAAATTGTCAATTTGTGGATGACTATAATAAAACCGTATTCGAAAACATTTCGCTTCTTGAATTTACGTAGACAAAATCGTAAATTCCGCTTTTATTCTAGACCGTGAACATACCAGACAACTTGAGGCAATAAAACCAAGCACTACAACACAAGTACTTGAATGCCATTTGATATTTCACCAAAAAGATCATTCTAATGGACAGAATCACAATCGTAGGAGATATTGCATTTCTCTGAAGATATGTCCATGTTGTTAAGTTGCAGACATGAATGTAGGTTGCTTCATCCAATTGCCTTCGATTTTGCTAATATTCATATAATAATTAAATTTTTAGTCATTATATTTATAAAATCTATTATTATTAAATATATTATATTATAATTATATAAATAATAATATATTATATAATTATATTATATAATATATTTATAAAATTATATATATAATAATATTATATATATTTATATTATATCATTAGTTTTAATATCAGATAGTAATAGATTAAATGATGATAGATATATATATTATAATAATATATATATATATATATATTTAATGAAAATAATAAAAACTTTAGCAAAAAGTGTCATTTTTCAAAATTTTCATTTTTTTTGCAAACGTTAATGCCCACTGTGTCTAAAAAGACACGGCCGAAAAATCTATGAAAGAAACGGAATTTTTTTAAAATTCTAGGAAATTGATATTTCTAGGACTAAAATAGACTATATGTTTAAATTTTAAAAAAAAAATTTAAACTTTTTTAATTTCGGGCATGAATGGGTTAAGCAACAAAATTCACATGGGAGGGAAGTAAATCTGAGGAGTGAGAGCTTTGTGCTGTACTAGTTGCAGCTTCATGCTGGCGTTGTTTATCTTCAACTTCTAATTTCATTTTTAACATTCTCTCTTCCGATTCTCTTGCATATTTATCAGCTTCCAGTTTTGCTTTACGTTCTTCTGGTTCAGCTTCTAGTTTTGCTTTATGTTCTTCTGATTCAGCTTCTAATATTGCTTTGCGTTCTTCTGCTTCAGCTTTAAGTTTCTTTTCTTCTAAATTAGCCGCAATCTTTTGTAACTCAATCTCTTTTTCTTTAGCAATCTTCTTTTCTTCAATCTCTCTCTCTCTCTCTCTCTCTCTCTCTCTCTCTCTCTGCTCTCTCTTCTCTCTCTCTGCTCTCGCTCTCATGCTCTCCTTTGCTCTTTCTTCCCGAAGAAAGCTAGTGCTTGTCTGGTTGAAGCCCGTGAATTATTCTTAGAGCTTTGCATATCTCGATTTAGAGTCTCATGTTTATGTCTGCGATCGTAGGGACAATAAAATTATACCCCGTAATGTAAACAGTCACTTTTTTCCGTGTCACTTCAAAGTCCAAAATTATATGACCGTCATAAATTAGTAAATTAGCCAACGCAAAATTTTAACCTTTTTTAATACAATATTATATATTATTTATCTCTCTCCCTATGGTGGGTGATGATTATATTATATATATTTTATATTATGGTAATCAGTTATATATTTAATTTATATTTATATATAATATAGTTGTTTGGTGAGTGTTTATTTTATATATATAATTATATAGCGATAGATGTTTATGGGTTTTATATTCGTAGCGGTTATATTAATTCATGTTTAGTAATAATTAGTATTATTTTTATATATATTTTATATATAAGTGGTGTTTGTGTTATATTATGGTAAGTAAGTAAAGATAAATCTCTGAAAATCCCACTAAAATCGAATCAAAAACCAACTTTATGACTTTGGTCCTCGTAGCTACTAGCGCAAAAGAATAATATTTCCAAAAACAGAACTTCCGACGCTACGTTAAGAGTTTATATAATATTTTCGAACGTACAACTTAGAATTGTTTAATGTTTTAAGGTAGTATCTTAGGTATTTGTATATAATATTTCATATATATTTAGTATATTTTATCGATAGGGATCTTGTATATATATTTAGTAGTGATTCCTTTGATGTAATATATAATTTTGAATGTCAATTATTATTTATATTTATAGATATATTATTATTATTATATAATTTCCTAGTATTATTTAATATTATATATTATTTATTTTATTTAATTAGTATTTATTTATTTATTTTGGTTCCGTTTCATGGGTATATTATTAGTATTATATTGTTTATGTATTTATTACTTTTATGGTTTAAATTGTTGAGATTATTATTATATAGTTGTATTTAGTGTATGGTTAATAATTAGTATATATATATATATAATTATTATATATATAATATATTATTTATATATTAGGGTTTAATGTCGGTACCTTCAAATAATAACTCTAATAGTACTAATATATAGATATATTATATATTTATATTATATATATATATTCCTATATATCATATATATATATATTTTAAATGGAAACACAAATTAAATACATTTTGAATATATATCCGTATTACTTATTAACACGAAATAATTGAAACAAACGTTTATATAGCTGTGCGCTAATGAAACGAAAATACACACTGATTGAACAACCCGTTACATCGGTAAATGCAATAAATTCTTTAATATTACTCTGAACACTTTAAAGGCATACATAAAATAAACTTAGAATAAGTAACGCTTAATTAATGTTCAAACGTGCAAAAAAGATACAGCAAAATAAGCAATACAAATGGTATGGAAGCAATGGAAATAAACACTATCTTGTTCTAAACACTGATATCCCAGACACACAGGAAACCATATAAATGTCATGGTCATTATAACACTTCCACTTACTTGTTTGACTCAGCACACATATTATCTCGGTCAGGCCCACCGGATACGTTTATCCAACACGTGGAAGT
>JABUQX010008326.1:17500-30000 GCA_015478945.1 Trachelipus rathkii
CTCCTTCAAATTTTTATTTTATCATTTGGAAAGAAATATTACACGCATCATAAGGAAAAAAATCGCATTTCTTGGTCGGAGCAGAGTTCCTCCAGATATAACGGCAAGAAACTTTCAAAATAACCCGTCAAACTAACAGACAAAGCACATAAGGTCCTGTCTCTCGTTGACTAGCATAAGGGCATAACTTTCATGACACAAAAGACATTTTCAAATCGGATCATTGGATGATAATAAGTTGCTTGCCAATACATTGGTAGACTATGGATAATATTTAAATGAAGCATGGAAAAATGCCTACGCAATTGCAAAAATGTTCCCACTTATTAGAAATAACTCGCCAACATCCCGGTTCTTTGACACGAGAGATGGCATGGACCGTGACCTGGATACTTTTATCCAGCAGAAAAAAAAGTTTGGAAGCGTCCTTCCAGACTCGGACATCATCTGGAATAGTCCAGACAATGTCGACAACAACGCAATTCCTGGTTTGAAAAAAGACGAAAAGCAAAGACGTGGATTTAAACAACAGTCGGAGGTGTCAGATGAGGAGGAGGAGGAGTGGGAAGTGGAAGAAAGAGGGCTTCTAGGAATTGGTAAAACAAATGAAAGAGAAGAGAGAGATGAAGTAGAAGAAAGAGAAGGTGGAGAGAGTGTGGTAGAAAGAGGTGGAAAAGAAAGGGAAGGAGCAGAGAAAGTAGTAGAAGACGATGAAGAAGAAAGGAAAGGAACAGAGAAAGTAGTAGAAAAAGCAAATAAAAGCAAAGACGAGGAAGAAGATGATGTAGGAGAAGGAGATTACGATGCTTTGCTTCAGCATGGTATTAATAATGATGAGGTGCTGCGCAGAGTATATTTAAGACATCTAAAGTTAATCAAAAGGTGCAAGAAGGCGTTTGATATTGTTCAGTTCCGCGCACTTATTCCAAGCAGGAATAAATTCCGTAAGATGAACTCGATTGAACTATTAAAAGTTTTAAAGAGATTCGAATAAGGTAAATGTTAGATATACGCAATTATTTCAACAATTTCTTTACTTTTTAATAATAGAAATTAATATATATAATATAATATAATAATCATAATAATATGATAATATATTATATATATATATATATATATATATACTACATTTCATATATAATATATATAAAATATATATATATTTATATAGATATATTTAAAAGTAAGCCCACTCAGATTGATCTGTCATGTTATATATAGCAGCATATATTTATATATATCGACATCCAATGCCTAATAGTTAGTTCACACTCACTCTATGACTCGAGATTACTCTATATCACATGTTGTGAGTTATTGAGAAAGGAGGATGGAGGTACACAATCAATGATTAGGCTTTGGCCAGTGGATTAGGATTAGACTGATGGGGTTAACTAATGGGTGATGATATATAGAATTAAAAATCACATATAGAATAGAAATAGAAGTATAAGAATAATTACTATCACAATATTAATTAATGGAACAATTTATCATCAACAAGATTAAATAAGAATTTTATAAGCATTTATACAAATATAGCTACTGTCACTAACTTAAGTTTTAATTATCGAGTATTCATGAGTAAAATGCAAGAGGTGGCATTGTTAATGCCTTCAATTCTCACTCAAAAAATAAATCCGAGTTACGGCTTCATATCATTATATAATATAATATAATATTCTGAATCGGAAAAAGTAATTGTATCTTAATTTCTCTCTTAGAATAACTCATAAATTAACGCAAATAAACAAAGCCTATAGTATACTTATATATAATATATACGTGTATTATAATATATATATAATATATATTATACTATATATATATATATATATAATTAATAATATACACATTCAACTAATTAGCTTATCACTTGTAAAAATAAGTTATTAAATTATATACTGAGAGTTAAAATTACTTAAGTGATTATAATTTATTATTATAGGTTATTATGTGTATATATATTAAATTTTATTATATATAACAAACATATTTAAATTATAATATTATATTAAAAAGAACACATATAGTGCTATACATAATGAGTATACGAAGCCTCTGGAGGACCATCCTATAGGAAGAACTAATGTGTGAGCGCCTAAGGCCTAAGTAAGCTAATTCTCGTATCAAAGGAGATATTATTAAAATTAGTGCACCCTAGCCTACCTTATCCTGTCAATCGTACATCAATTTACATACTATTGAGTATCATATATCTGCTAGTTCTTAGTAATATTATTACCGTTTATTCTTACTTTCTATCCCAAACATATATACTATAATGATTTATTAACTCAGACACGTTTATGTTCCAGCTGTTACACTATAATATTACTAAACATAAATTGCACACTGAGACTGAGTCCTCTACCTCCATATCACATACGTTACTCATTACCTACGTTTCACTTTCTAATATCTCTCTTTATACATATAACACATTACTGCGATCTCTCTACCAAATTTATCTCTATATTCAAAGGAGCATCATCACACTCTTCAGATTCTAAATAAATCACATTTAATAATATACACGAATATATCGCATATCTAAATTATATTACTTGTTTAAATATTATTTGTATTAGCATTATTAATTAGAGCCAAATGACATCCTCACATTTTACAACAAATCCACTCTCCAATATGACGATTAATTTTCTTCAAGCACTCACCTCATTCTCCTTTTCAACACAATCACGAGACTCTCCATTTTATTCTAATAATTCTAGTTTATATAGCAGTAATTCTTTAACTCAATAATCCAATAATAACCATAACACTTACTCCATTGATATTGCTCAATCTCATTCATATCGACTAATTCATTTAATGTATCATACATTAATGCTAAGTACCACCGTGTAATACTAGCCAACGCTAAATATAATATGTATAAATTAATATTCAATATCAGGTCAATCAGACTCATTCGCACCTAATCAACCTTAAAAATTTGGCTCACAGAAGAGGTGCGCGAGAGAGCGGTCATACAATATCATGTATCGTTACATTTATTTACTCGAATTGGATTCGAGAGAAAAGAGAATATTCTTGCGATTGAGTATATTCTGCTTGAGCAGTAGTGGTTGATGAATTAATACAAGGTGTAGAGCGGTATCAGCACTATAGACCGCTCACGTACTCATAATGATATACTGACGATTAAAATGACGCTCCATTCAGTCATGGTAAATTAGGAGACAATACATAATTTTGATTCCCATTCGGAAGCCGAATACAGCGTGCAAAAACATCAACTATTATATATCAACTATTAGACAACATCACAGTATATCGCCAATATTTTCTAGAATCCAATTTTATCAGTATAACTCTACACCAAGATGTCTGACGAACTATTTGTTCAAAATATTTGTTTTTGACATGGTCTCTTATTACTATACTAATTTATTTCTGCTCTCATCAAATAGCCTTTCTTGTATTTCTTTAAATTGTTGGATACGATTTCAAATTGAAATGAAATATGGATGCTACGCATGTAAACCTCTCTTGGTTATCAAAGTAAAAAAGTATCCACACAATTATCATAATACCGTTTAATTACAAAAACTAAATTTTGGGGTCAGTAGGAGCTTTCCAGTACCCGGCCTACTCACTCTCACAGGACGCACTCAATCTTCGTCCCTGACTATGGGCCTATAAAATATATATATTACTATAATAATAACAATATATATCTTCCCACATATATATATATATTATATTATATAATTATATTATAATTATTATATATATAATATTTTGTATAATATATATATATATATATATATTATATATAATATATATCATATATACTCATAAATCTGAATTATTCCCTACCTATAATTTATTACCTTCATAGCTCTAAATTCTCTCCGCTTATGTACTAATTAACTCACTATATTTTATAAGGGTATAATAACTTATTTAGTCATTACTCCTTCATCCCTCAGGTATATAACTAATAATCCTCCATAATATCACGTTTTTATGTTACATATTAACATACTTCAAATTCCAATTATGTCAATCACTAATACTAGACATAATCCTTAGCCTCCACACGATTTTGAAATCATTTCACTCAAGTAATTTATCTCAATATTATTTAATTACCTGACATTTACCATTCTTTCAACTTTACTACGTATACTCTATATCCACATGTAATATACTTACTCATCCTTATAATCGATACTCATATACTATACTCAAAATTCTAATTATGTACTATTTATATTGCAACCTATACAATAACCCTACATACATATATATCACTATCACTATCAATATATATAGTTCTTATACTATACTTAGTTAATTGTTTTATTTACCAGGTTAATTTTCGAAATATGATTTCCTTCATCAACATACTACTATATATATATATAATGATATACTAGTAAGTATAATAATATAATATTATGCATGCGGTTTGTGCATATCGTCTTTACACAATGTATAGGTTACACTAGTCTAAGTATAACCGAGAAATTTACTTCTACACTCTCTCATATACTTAATTATTTTATTTTCCTTTATCTTTCGACAAAGAGAATTTTACCATATAATATATTACATTTAAAAAATAAAATTAATAAATAAAATATAAAGATAACAATACGTATAGTGTAATATAAAGTGAATATACCATTTTCTTTTATAATTAAAATTATATATATTTGATTATATTATCTATATATATAAAAATATGAGATATATATATATAATTTTATTTTTATAATTATAATATGTATTATTATTATATATATTAAAATTATAATATATATATATTATATAATTATAATATATATCATAATATATATATAATATATATATATGATATATATATATATATTATATATATAATATTATTATATAATATATAATAATAATTAAAGTGATTTTTCTTAGCTGACCGGTGAGTGTGAGATATCAATTGGCTCACAATCAATATCTTCACAAAGAAGTCGAATAAAAAGTAGTAACCGGAATAAAAGTAATGGAAAGGTGAGAATAAAATTACATAATTGGAATGAAGTCCTTTTATATTATTATAACAGTGAAAATTAAATAAAGTAACTATGAGTAATTGCGTGGAATTTACTAATGAAATTGTCACAAACTACCAGTATAAGTTCCCAAAACTATAAGTAGCTTATAGCAAAAATGGTCTAATAAACACAGATCTATATACCGCGAAATGCAAAAAATGTGATGCCACACTAATACCATCGATTCTTAATACCGGTGAAAATATAGGCACAAATATGGTTCTCGGAGCTATTGAGGTAGAACGCGTGGCAAGGCAAAGCTATTCACTACTAGAGCTGTAATTGAGTAAAATTGCGTACTGTATATTACTAGTCTACAATATGTGTGCGTCAGTATGGCCATTTCTGTATGTGTCCTGAGTAACCTCCCTCTCGCATACTCGAGAAGGTGACTGACTAATAAACTGAAGAATGATGACTATTAATCTCGATGCTCTTATCACAATTGTATATCTACCTAACTAGGCTGAAAGTAATTGTTAACCGGCTTACTTATGCTAAAGTGGGTCAGTAGGCATACTGTGTGTTACAACAAGAGGTGACTGACAAAACTGTGTTACTATTACCATGTCCCTTTATTAATTTCCTAAACAAGCTGAAAGGACTAATATTTATGGAAGTGTGGATTGGCAAAAGGTAATGATCGTGATGTCGCAAGATTATGCGAAGGGACGTACTCCAAAGAGACGTACTCCAAAGAGACGTACTCCAAAGAGACGTACTCCAAAGAGATGTACTCCAAAGAGACGTACCCTAAAGAGATGCACACACATCATAAATCTTTTTCTGTTGTTTAAAGCGATTGAATGAGACCGGCAGGCTCAAGTCTGTTCCTGCTGATTGAGAATGACCACGTATGATCCGAACACCTACCGAAGAGCAGCGAGTTCTCCAAATCGTTGGCAATGACTCCCAGGATGAGCTCCAACGATGTGGCTCGAGAGCATGGTGTCAAACATGTAACAGTATTGTAAGTACTGCACGAGAACGGAAACACCCTTATCACCTAAAATGTTTGCAGAGATTTTCGCCAAGTGATTTTCTCCCATATAAAATTTTTGCCACTGATTCCAGCATCAATCCATTAAAATAAAGATTTTGTTTCATCAATTTACCACGCTAACTTCTTATGAGCAGAAAAGAATCCACATGGATCTATTCAAGATGAGTATCAGGAACAAGTTCCCATTTATTAATGTGAACCGCTCACGGGCAGAGCACTATTCAAGGAGGGGGGTGTTGAACGCCTCAAAAATTCATCTAACGCAAATCACGCAGATGAGCACAGACGCAGGCTTTAAAAATGAGGGAGATTAAATTGAGTAGGAAACACAGATGATGGAAGAGAATTCCACAGAACAGAAGTGGCAGGAAAGAAGGAAGCACCGCAGCGAACTAGTCTGGAATTACCAATATCAGCACAAAACTCATGTGCCGACACAGCACCCCTTGTGCTACGAGCGAGTCATAAAGGTGGTGGTACGCGAGTGGTAAGTTCTCTCGAGCTCTTGCCGCTACGGTACCTATAGAAAAGAGATAAAGCACCAACATCGCGCCGCAAAGATAGAGGGTCAAGTGAACTAGAAAGTACAAAACAGTTTATAAGCCTTTTGGCCTTTAACTCGACCCTATCCAAAAGCCTGGTGAAACCAAAGGCCCCCCCCCCAGATATGAGAGCAGTACTCCATACAAGGGCGGATGAGACTTGTATAGCTGGAGTAATTGAGAAGAGAAAAAAAAACTCGCAGTCTAAACAAAACTCCCAGTATCTTTGAGGCCGCCCTAGCAACCGTTGTGATGTGAGGTTTCCAAGACATTTTTTTGTTTATATTAAGGCCAAGGATATTTATATTGTCAACAGGAGAGACGAAAGAACCGTCGAAAGAGATAGGAAAGTTAGAAGGTGTTTTAGAGAGGGAGATTTGTATAAGTTGGGTTTTCAAAGAATTAAATTTTACAAGATTGAGACAACCCCACCCGGAAATTCTATCCAGATCAGCGAGAATAGAATCGGAAAGATTAAGACGAGAGGCAATTCTAGAAGTAAAAGCGGGAGAAGAATTGAAATGAGTTGAAGAATGAAGGGTCAAGTCATCGTCATATGAGTGGATAGAGTTAGATGTGCAGGTGAGAAGATCCTTAATGAAAAGTAGGAATAAAGTAGGAGATAAGACAAAACCCTGAGGAACACCACTATTAACAGAAAAAGAAGAAGAAGAAGAAATCGCTCCATCAACAACAGCCAACATTGAGCGATTTGAAAGAAAGCTAGCATAAGTAAGCAAAGAGAAGGAGGAAACCCAAAGGAGGGGTGCTTGGAGAGCAGTGAAGCTTGCCATACCCGATCAAATACTTTGGATATGTCAAGCGGCACCACGCAATTCTCCCCGTAGTTCCTAAGGGCGGAAAATCATAAATCTGTTATATAGGAAAGTATATTACCGGTAGACCTCGAGCGCCGAAAGCCGTACTGGCGATCGGAAAGAAGGGAATGAGATTCCAGATGGTCTAAGAAGTGAGAGTTGAGAAGCTTGAAAGATCTTAGATATAATACAAGTTAGAGCTATAAGGTGAGCTATTATTGGTGACTATCTGATCTACTTAATCACCTACCTCAAAACCAGACTGGTCAACTCTTTTTACAGTTTCTAAGTCATACACTGCCTGTCCCTTCTAAAAGAGACATGTGAGTGATGCATGGTTGGACTCCAGCACACTTGGTTCAAATTAATTAATGCGAACTTGTCGCTGATGCTTAGCTTGAGTAAATCCATCTGCATGGATTCTACTCGAAGACGTGGTAAATTGATGAAACAAAACCTTTATTTTAATGGATTGATGCTAATATATATATATATATATATATATATATATATATATATATATATATATATATATATATATATATATATATATATATATATATATATATATATAACGCCTGTGAAACTATTCTGATACTACCGGATCCTTCGAAAGGAAAGCCAGTCAAAAGATTCGACGTTTCATAGCCTCTTCTGGGTCACGTAGAAGACAAATGTAAGAAATTTTTTTTAAATGACGATGCTCAAATGTTCAGCATTTCAATTAAAAAAATTAGTTTCGAATAGATATCTTTTTTATTTGATACCAAAAAATCATATAATATATAATAATTATCTTCCTCAGTCACAAAATTATTTCCATTTCGATTGATAACGTAGATAATAATAATATTTTTATTTTTTTCTCGTAATATGGATAAAACGAACAAATACAAAAACAAAAACAAAAACCTTATGATGAATCCGAAATAGCTCAGGAGTCAGTTTAAAATTCCATATGAACAGTGTTTTCTATGTAACAGTTTGTTACACAGTTGCGTAGTGGGTAATTATATATATATATATATATTATTATTATTATATATTATTATTATTATTATTATTATTATATTATATATATATATATTATTATTATATTATTATATATATATATATATATATATATATATATATATATATATATATATATATATATATATATATATATATATATATATATATATATATATATATATATATTATATACATATATATATATATTATTATTATATATATATTATTATTATTATTATTACATATTACATATTATTATTATTATTATTATATATTATTATTATTATTATTACATATTATTATTATTATATATATAAATAAATGTTATTATTATTATTATTATTATATAGATATATATATATATATATTATATATATTATATATATTATATGCTATTAAGGTTACATATATATATATATGGTTACTACATATATATATATTACATCATAAGTTATTAAGTATACATATATATATATATATATATATATTACATATACATATACAACCTATATATATATATATATACATATATATATTATTATTATTATATTATTATATATATATTATTATTACATATATATATATATATATATATATATATATATATATATATATATATATAAGGAAGGGGGAGTTTTAATATTAAGTTTCAGAAACAGATGGTGACAGCTTAACTATCATTTTTGTAATATAGAACAAATATTTGAAAGTATTTTCCCCAAAAATATCGTTGGATCGTTGTTCTTAATTTAAAAATTTCGATCATAAATAAAAAGCTAAAGAAAAAAAAAAGCAGAAGAATTTAAAAAGTAATTTTATATATTTTTTATTTTTTCTAATTTATTTTCACAAACAATTTCTAACAGGTTATATATATATATATATATATATATATATATATATATATATATATATATATATATATATATATATATATATATATATATATATATATATATATATATATATATATATATATATATATATATATATATATATATATATATATATATAGGTCCTATTCTGTTTTACGACTCCGTCAGTTTTGATTTTTTTTTTTAATATATTGCTACTATATGATACTAACAATGAATTTCAGTGGTAACGGACATGATTCAAAAGTTCGAAATATTTTAAATAATTTTTTAAAAATCACATTTATGTTAAATATTTTTTCAAAAATGAAATATCTCGAAAAGTACGACACTTGCAGAAAAACCAATTACATATTTGGAATCAGCGTATAAAGCTTATTACAAAAATGTAAAAATAATAAATTATATATATTAGGGGGCTCGAGCCGACGGGGGACAGAGGGGGGGACGTTTTCCATACCCCGTAGGGGAGAGGCGGAGGAGACACCCAAATACCAAAGAGCGGGGGTTCCGGAGACCCTCCCCGGAGGGGGAGGAAATAGTCCTACCCTGTCGTTCCCCGGAAGACCGAGAGACCCCGACTCCTGCCATTTTTTGCGGTCTACCCTTGGGTATTCCTTTAGTTTGAAAAACACCCCAAAAAAAAAACAAAATATTACTAAAAATTATTTTTTAAAAAAATTATTTAAAATATTTCGAACTTTTCAAGCATGTCCGTTACCACTTAAATTCATTGTTAGTATCATATACTAGCAATATATTAAAAAACAAAACAAAAACAAAAATTAAAACTGACGGAGTCGTAAAACGGAAAAGATCCTATATATTTTTGAATCATGTCCGTTACCACTGAAATTGATTGTTAGGATCATATACTAGAAATATATTAAAAAAAAACAAAAAAAATTCAAAACTGACGGAGTCGTAAACAGAAAAGGTCATATATATATATATATATATATATATATATATATATATATATATATATATATATATATATATATATATATATATATATAAATAATATATATATATATATATATATATATATATATATATATATATATATATATATATATATATATATATTTAGAAAAACATTTAAAACATATAAACATATGGCAAAAACATAAAAAATCAAAGAAGAAGCTTTATAATATCAAAAATAAAGAAAGGGAAGTAGTTACAGCAAAAGGAAGAGGTAAATGAGAAGTGGACTGAATATTTTGGAGAACTCCTAAATGTAGAAGAGGGGAGGAATGTGGAAGAGGAGCAATATGTGGGAGAGGAGATGAAGGGGGTGAATCCGATAACGATGAAAGAATATGAGAAGGGTTTGTCAAAAATGAAGAAAGGAAAAGCACCGGGCGAAGATGGAATTGCGATAGAGTTGATAAGGGAAGGAGGAGAAGAATTGAAGAAGAAAATAGTGAAACTTTTTAATAAATGTTGGATGGAGGGTGTAGTTCCCGGTAGATGGGGGAGAATAGTTGTTTTGCCCATTTATAAGGGAAAAGGTGATACTGGAGATTGTGGAAACTATAGAGGAATAACTTTATTGGATCATATGGCGAAAGTGCAAGAAAGAATTTTAGAAAATAGATTAAGAGAAGTGATAGAGATACAGTTGGGAGAGGAACAATATGGGTATAGGAAGGGCAAGAAGGGCAGGAGCACTTCGGATCTGTTATTTGCTTTAAGAATAGTGTTGGAGAAGAGCTTAAATGAGTCAAAGGAGATTTTTACTCTCCATCAGCGGGATTCGAAACACTGGACTCCGCGTCGCTGAGTTAACAGTAACCGAGAGCTTTATCCACTAGGCCATCCGCGTTCCCAGAAAAGAACGCTTCAAGCGTAACTTTTTAAAGCTCTCGGTTTTCTCATTCCATAATTGCTGAGTACTCAAAGGCCAGCAGATATAGTCTTCTTGGACTTAAGAAAGGCATTTGACTCGGTACCCAGAGCCAGACTTTAGAGGATGTTGGGGGGAAGTGTATGGAGTGGAGGAAAGACTGAGGAGAACAATAAAAAGCTTGTATAGCGTTTGTGAGTGTAAAGTGAGAACTGGATGTAAAAATGAGAAATGGTTTGAGGTGGGAAAGGGAATCAGACAGGGCAGTGTCCTGTCTCCCTTACTCTTTATAGCTTACTTAGATGTAGTAATCAGAAAGGTTAAAGAGGAATTTCCAAATCTGGATGGTGATATAATGGTGTATGCGGATGATTTGGCATGTTGGAGTTGGGAGGAGGGAGTATTGAGAGGACTTATGGAAAGTTTTGCCAGAAATTTGAAGGAGATTGGTTTATAGAGGAATACAGAAAAGACAGTGATAATGAGAGGGGTAGAGAGGATGAGGGAGAAGTAGAGATCGTCATTGATGATGAAAGATTGAGAAATGTGGATCAGTTTGTTTACTCACGCTGAAGGGAGTGATGTACTGAAGGTGGAGGCAAGAATGGAAAAATATGGAAGAACAATGAGAGCGTTATATCCAATTATGAAAGATCGGGTGATGGATATAAAAGTGAAAAAGATTATATTTGATAGCATACTGGTACCCACATTGACATATGGAGCAGAAACATGGAGCATTACAACAAGAGAGGAAAAAAGGATCGAAGCTGCTGAAATGAAGGTGTTGAGAACGATAGTGGGAAAGACGAGAAGAGATAGAGTGAGAAACGAATGGGTTAGGGAGAGAGTTGGTGTGGTGCCTGTGTTGAACAGGATAGATTCGGCGAGACTGAGATGGTGGGGCATATAGTAAGGATATATATATATATATATATATATATATATATATATATAATATATATATATATATATATATATATTATAATATATATATATATATATATATATATATATATATATATATATATATATATATATATATATATATATATATATATATATATATATATATATATATATAATAATAATAATAATAATATTACATAAATAAAAAAAATAATAATAATAATAATAATAATAATAATAATAATAATAATAATAATAATGATAATGATAATGATAATGATAATGATAATGATAATGATAATAATAATAATAATAATAATAATAATAATAATAATAATAATAATAATAATAATAATAATAATAATAATAATAATTATAATAATAATAATAATAATAAGTTATAATAAAATAATAATAATAATAA
>JABUQX010008326.1:52500-55000 GCA_015478945.1 Trachelipus rathkii
CATTTGAAAGAACAATTATTCTCTTATTTACAGCTTGTCTGCTTGTCAAACTCTCTCTCTCTCTCTCTCTCTCTCTCTCTCATATCTCTCTCTCTCTATATATATATCTCCTATTTCTCTCATATCTCAAATGTCGGTCTCTGCTTAAAAGATATAGTTTTTCAATAAAAGAAAAAATTACTATTTTTATTTATAAACATCGAAATATTGCAATATTAAAACAAATATACTATTACCAGTGTTCATATTCATACATTATACTACTACTACTACTACTAATAATAATGTAATAATAATAATAATAATGGACAATGTATTAATAATAATAATAATAATATTATAATAATAATAAAAATGTGTAACATTATAGAAGTATAGTAATAATAATAATAATAATAATAATAATAATAATATATAAATAAATAATAATAATATTAATAATAATAATAATGTCGTATAATAAAATTGTATTTAATGTACAATAATAATAATAATTTCATTTTGTTGAAATAGTTTTCAAATTAAGAATTGAATTAATAATAATACATAATAATAATATATTAATAATAATAATAATAATAATAATAATAATAATAATAATATATTATGCAATAATACTCATGTGTATTATGTGTATGCTAACCAAAATAAATAATAATAATAATAATAATAATAATATTATTAATATATATAATATATAATAATAATAATAATAATAATAATAATAATAATGTGGCTAATAATAATATCAATAATAAATAATAATAATAATAATAATTATGCATTTCTTGTTATCGCCTTATCACTCTACAGTAAGGAATACAAAATATTATTATATTGTGTGTGTAATGTAATGTGTGTGTGTGTGTGTATTATAATATGTGTGTGGAGAATAAATTAACAAAAATATAATAATAATAATAATAATAATAATAATAATAATAATAATATATAATAATAATAATAATAATAATAATAATAATAATAATAATAATAATAATAATAATAATAATAATAATAATATTATCTTATTAATAATATAATAATAATAATAATAATAATAATAATAATAATATATAATAATAATAATAATATTAATAATAATAATAATAATAATAATAATAAAATAGAAATAAAAAAATAAAAAATTAATAATAATAATAATATTAATATATATATATTATTAATAATAATAATATAATAACAATCTAATAATAATAATATGTAATATCTAATAATATAATATCAATAATAATAATAATGTAATAATAAATAATATCAATAATAATAATATTAATATCGTAATAAATATGTGTGTAATAATGTGTAATATGCGTAATAATGTGTAATAGCCATTAATAATATGTGTAATGTAATAATGTAATAATAATATCAATAAATAATGGTGTGTATATTGTGTGTGTGTATTATTATTAATATGTGTGTATTATTAATATGTGTGTCATATTATGTGTCATCATCATCATGTATGTGTAAATGATATTAAATATCATATTAATATATGTATATCTCATTATGTCGTGTGTGTGTGTATTATTATTATTATTATTATTATTAAATGTTATCTAATAATATTCGAATTAATAATAGTTAATAATAATAATAATAATAATAATAATAATAATAATAATAATAATAATAATAATAATAATAATAATAATAATAATAATAATAATAATAATTATTATTATTATTACTTTAATATTAAGATGATGCGGACATGTTGTGGTTGCATCATATTTTAACATTTAAAAATGTGGCATTTAACATTTCATTCAACAGAGAAAATATGCTGAATTTTTCTAAACAATATTTCTGCTTCACATTACCAAAGAAATATATATATATATATATATACCATATATATATATATATATATATATATATATATATATATATATATATATATATACCATATATATATATATATATATATATATATATATATATATATATATATATATATATATATATATCTCTATATATATATATATGTTATATATATTATATACAGTTGATGGCTTTGGTCAGTTGCTCGTTTATGACTTGAATTCTTTTTCTGTGGGTAACGGGCCCATTTTACTTTAGATCTATACCTCTTATTCCAAACCATAGTCTCACTACTATACATTAACACAGGTAACAACATACTCTCATATATATATATATATATATATATATATATATATATATATATATATATATATATATATATATATATATATTATAAATATATATATATATATATACATATATATATATATACATATATATATATATATTTCTCTATATATATATATATATACACTAACCATATATATATATATATATATATATATATATATATATATATATATATTACTAAATATATAAATAAAAATATAAATATATATATATATATATATATATATATATATATATATATATATATATATATATATATATATATATATATATATATATATATATATATATATAT
>JABUQX010008326.1:72500-80000 GCA_015478945.1 Trachelipus rathkii
TATAATATATATATATATATAATGCCGAAAAATCACTTATACAGTACATAGCAAGGGGGGTAATTAGAGCACTTCCTCGAGGTGGCTTTATTTGTGATTAGTTTGATAACAAACAAATATGATGGTTCATTAAACAATGGATAAGATAATAGATGGGGCATATATCAACGTTAGCGACTTATTATGAATTTCCAGACTAACAATAAGATTAATTGCCCCACTTTAATTCCTATCCTAAATAGACCTGCCGGCCTTTTGTTAACTCTAACAATTTACGTAAGGCATCCTCTCACTAAGAGGGTTGCTACTAGACTCCCGGGTATGATTTGGTGGCGTCCTATCTGAACCCAGGCACCAATCATAACCCTTGTTCGTTTGGCATTCTTTTCCTCCGCGAAGGAAAAGAGGCGCCAAACACTTGACTTTCAAATAATGTACATTGTGTAAGTATGAAGTAGGCCACCGTTAATGCAAAGTGATATGCAGGAGGTTTGCAATAGCCTCTTACAGAGATGCATACACTCTAAGACACTGCATGCTATTGTCTTACAAGGATTCCCTACCGTAATTTTCACCTTAGACTGGTGGCCCGCGAGTGCAAAAAGGATCTATGCTTCGGAAATAGGGGTGAGGCCCCTAGTTCCGACTTCACATAGATACTTTTCACCCTCCTTCGGTTGGATACAGGAAATATAAAGTTGAGGAAAGAGGAAGAACAGGTGAAATTACTACTTGTGGAAGGAGAAAGAACTTACAATATGAATATTTAATACCATTTATAAACACTATTGTACTCGTATTTTAATTATCATGGCAACGTCTTAGACTCTATTTTCCTCAAGAGCATTTACCTCGGTCTCCTCAATTTCTTTTCTCTACTTCTGTTATTCCGCGTTTTTCTTGCGTTTGGTGGATCAGGAACGAGATTATAGAAAATTTTTACATTTCTTTTTCAACTACCACCTTATCCCCTTTATATATGGCTTATTATTAGTTGATTTTTTGACGACTCTATTAAGGTCCGTGGAAACCTTGGTGAGAGTTCGTGCGCTGTCAGTTGTGTATTGTTGGGACTTATTCACCAGCACCAATATCGTTTGGCATCTTTACAGGATATAGAGACGGACAATATCACCATTTTCTGTTCTCAAGTTGGTTCCTCTGAAGTGCAGAGTGGTTTGGGGCCTATGTGTCCAGCCCAGTTTTTCACTCAATTATACATAAGGCGTTTTAGGACGTCATGCGGAGTGAAGGGTCCTATTCAGCCGTCAGAATGTATTATATCTGCCCAAACATCGAATTTGCCTCGGGTCAGATTAACCGCTCTCGAGGAGATCGTTGTTGCGAGCCGACAGGTGCCGAATAAACGCAATGGTAATACGTCCTAAACCACCCTTGAGCTTTCCATTCCACTGGTTAGCTAGCATGTTCTTTCATACTACTGCGATCTAGAACATATTAGCACTCCTAGTGTCTTCTCTATCTACCTTGGCAGTTTATCTGTACATGGTGCGTAGCCTCGCAGTACACCACAGGTCAGTGATATGAAGTTATTCGCCTAACTAGTTAACAGAACACTTCAAGATAAAATAAGTGACGTGAAATTTAACACATAAAAGTGAAAAGTGTCCAGGACCTTGCTGGGAATTCCACACTATCGGCAAATTAGCTGGTTAGAAATCCAATGTGTGTCACAATGCTTTCTTTTAGTGATGTCCCTTGAGGGGCGGAATGCCCAACATAATGGAGTAACTTCTATCAATGAGGGTACACAAGTTATTGTATCCTCTTACAAGACAGGCAATTTCAGTATGTCACATTTAAATCTGAAACTTGTAGGAGACTTTAATTACTTCCATAGATAGGGTTTATTTCTTCCGCGTCCCGTTTTTCCCTATTACATTGTGGACACTCTCAACAGTGCTTTCAACTCTCTTATGCATTTGGCGAAACACAAAGTCACATTTGATCGCGGTAAGACAGCGCGATATCCCGAGGTGTCCTTGAAAGTGAGTTAGCCGTATAATATCATCTATATGTTGTTCTGGAAGAATGACTCTGGCGTAATTTTGTGATGTATCTACATAAAGAGAAATTTCCTTTTTCTTGAACCAAAAGGGTTGTTTCTTTATGATCAATGAACTTTTTTCTTTATTTTTAAGTAATGCATTTATATATTCATCTTCTAACTGGTCTTTACTAATCTCTTCGTAATTAACTTCTTTCCTGAAGCGTTTTATCAAGTCAATATGAGCTTCATTACAGCGCTGAATTAAATTTATTCGTGTATTTTCAGTAAGAATATCATTTATTTCATCTAACTTTTTAGTTGGCGATTTTTCATTTATTTTGAGTAATTCATTTTCTTCCATTTCTATCCTTTCTTTCATTCTCAACCCTTTTGGGTTTAAAGTTCCCTCTTTCTCATGGGAACTATTTCTGGAATTTGTTTTGTTTACATTTTTGTCATTTAAAAGGTCTACCTTTTTACCCTTCATTGGACTGTCGACCGCAGCGCGTGTGTGGTTTTGTTTTATTACCCTATGATAATGTGCTTTGAGTGTCGGAGAGAGTTCTTGATATTTATACGCGGTTGTAAAATTCGAACACACGGAACTCCACGATTGCTAGGTGTAGAGAACTTCGCATTCTCATTTCAATATGTCCTCCTCGAACTCCTTGAGGAGGACCAATCACAGCGTTTGTAGAGGAGGGTGTGATTTTCACTTCGTCAGTAGCTTCAGTTTCTTCGTTATTTAATTCAACATTACTGAATCCATTTATTAATAGAGTATTCTTCTGAAGGAGATTTTTCTTTTTTGTTAATAATTTGAAAGAAACTTTGTAACTCGTTAATAAGTTTAGACTCCTGATTTCCCGAATGTTGAAGTTTTTATCGTCATTTGTTCTTTTATATTTGTTTATAAGTTCACGGCAGTTGGTTTATCAATATTTTTATTCGTGAGGAGGTAGCCGTACTTTTTGAAGACTTTAGTTAAACAGACTAAAAGGCGATTGGCTTCGTCATACTTTGTTTCAGCAGGCGAGAGTATGGAACTAAAAAAAGCAATCGGAAGATCGGCTGTGTTAGTGATGGATAAAATAACAGCAGCTGCAGATACATTTGTAGTATGTATGATAATTTTGTAGTTAGAAGAGGTGCCAGGGTAAGCAAGTACAGAAGCATTTTCAACAGCATTCTTAATATCTTTGAAGGCTTTCTCTGCTGTGGAATTCCAACAGACGCGGCGATTGGAATATGGTTTCCCCTTCAGAAACAGATTTAGGGGTGCTGTTATTTCAGAAAATAATGGGACACTGCTTCGGTAGAAGCTCACGCGGCCGAGGAAGGATCTTAATTCTTTGATGGTTCGGGGCTTTGGGGTGTTTAAAATATCCCCAATTTTCTCAGGATTAGGTCTTATACCATTTTCATTGACCATATATCCCAAGTATTCAATCTCTTTTTTGGCTATTTGGCATTTTGAGGGATTTAAACTTAGGTGCAGATAACTTAACCTCTTCAACACCTTCTCCAGGAGGATTTTGTGCTCTTCTTCGGTCTTTGTGTGAATCAATACGTCATCCATATAAGCCTGCGTATTCGGCAGTCCTTGCAGGACTGTATCAATGTATGATTGAAAGATAAAGGGAGATGACACATAACCCATGGGAAGATTCCTGTAGGTGAAAGTCCCGATATTTGAAGTAATGGTAAAATATTTTTGGGATTCGGGGGCTAATGGCACCGAGTAAAATGCCTGGGTCACGTCAAGTTTAGTGAATAGACGGCTCCCCTGCAGGTTTGATATTGCATCTTGCAGGTGCGGAAGTCCATAGACTCCCACCTCGGCTCTTTTGTTCAACTCTCTGAAATCGGAGATTATTCTGACGCGATTTCGCTTTTCTCGAGGACACTCATTGGAAAAGACCACTGGTGAATGCTGACCGTCGGAGATCCCGTGGCTACGGGTTGTCAAGTTTCCGCTTTTGTATTTGAGCATAAAGTTATGTCTGGGACCCTCCTTGGGTTAAGAGAGAGGCGCCCTTTTATATCTATTTTTAAGATAATTGTTGGCTAGTTTCTAAGTAATACTCTCTCTAATATAGGCGGCTCTTCGCCGTAGTTATGGACCGTCCTCAGCTATTAGTGCGGTGCTCATTCTCTCCTTATTTTTATTCTTTATATTTTTTTTCAAAAATTTCATTCCACCTTTTTCTTGTTTCAATTGATGTGGTGGTTTTCGGCCGAGATAAGGGTTTACAAATAACTCAGAATATTTCGATAATAACTCATTAAAATTCAAAGAACTAGAAGGCACATGCACAAGGAGGAGGAGAGAGAGAGAGATTTGAAGAAGAAGAAGAAATAGGAGCTTCATTAACATTAAAATTCACATTTCTACTCAATTTTATGGTCTTATTTGTAATTTGATCTAACAATAAATCTCTTAAAAATTTAGCCCATCTCGCAAATTTAAAAATCTAATCCTAAAATATTGTGCTTACATCACGCGATATGAAAAGTAACAGATATACTACGCCACATCCCAGATCGAGTTCATATCTTTGAATACCATAGGATGCAATTTTTGAATTGTTAGCAGCAAACATATAGCCTACCGGCGCTTTTTGATGGTCATTAGCAGCGCATGATAAGAGGCAGCAGATAGAGCCACAGTCTACCAAATAATCGATCTTATTTAATGTGTCATAGACTATATACAAAGTCAGATTGTCAATCTTGCAAACCCTCCTGTCTCCCTCAACATCGGCTGTAACTGTCTGACTGCTCAAGCAGCGCTCGTCATCAGCATTCGTATCAGTTGGGTCTGATAGGATGTTTGCTACATTGCTTCCATCTTCCCTTGTATTATCTATAACACCCCCTCCCCCATTTAATAAATTTGAGTTAAAAAAGACGTATCCCACATGCGAGGGATTGACAGTAGTAATAAAATGGTTATTAAGTACATTACCAACATTGCTTGAGACAGTTGTATCGAGACCTGATTGAGGCCGTCATGCATTATTTAATGTAATATCTTATTTGTTGATATATTTCATTTATTGGACTGCTACCTATCATGATTTAAATTTTTATGTTCTTTAAACTAGAAGGAGCATGCATTCCTTGTACATTTGTGTGAATTGAAGAGTATTTATTGATAAAGTTTTCATTAATTTGTTCATTTTTTTCATTTTTATTGTTATTTTTAATGATATTTATATTTTCCATTTGGAAGTAGTGCTGGTAGTTATATTTATATTTTGATCAGTTTCTGGATCAAAATTGTTTTAAATTGTTTTTAATAAATTATATTATTTTCATTGTCATTATTATTATATTATTATTATTATTATTATTATATATTATTATTCATTATTTATTATTATTATTATTATTATTATTATTATATTATTTATTATCAATTATTATATTATTATTATATTATATTATTATTATTCATTATTATATTTTTATTAGTATAGTAGTAGTATAGTAGTAGTAGTAGTGATGTAGTAGTAGTTATTTCACTATTATTTTCCCGAAGGTTATTTAGAGTTATTATGATTTGATATAATTTTTATTAATTCACAGCACTAATATTTAGTAAGTTTTTTCATTAAGCACCTCACGTTCGTAATAAGGGTCATTAATCCACTTGGAGGGTATTACTAAATCTCACTTTTCTATTGTGAGTTGGTTTTTCACGGCTGCTATTGGATGGTAAATTTCGCAGCCTTGTTAGCAGTTTTCCGACGAGGATGGGACATTTTTCTGGTTATTCCCATATATTAATGGATACATAGGACATTCATTACTCTCACATTTATAAGCTTTGAAGAGATAGCGAGCATGATAGAAGCATAACTGATTGACAGCGTTATTAAATGCTTTACTGTATCCATTCGTATCTGATTCTGAGTAGCGTGACCTACTTTTCTCGCGGGTCCTATTTCCTCTCTCAGCTGAGTTCGCTTGGTTTTTAATGAACAGCTGAAAGTCGTGTGCGAGCTCGGTCACAATTTTTGTGAGGCTGGCCAGCTGGTGGGCGATTTGACCTTCACTTTTGCTCTCAGTTTCATGTTGGCGCTCTTGGTTGCGCGCGTTGGGAAGAAGGTAGGCGGAGTCTGGTTTGTTACGTACAGAATTCACAGAGCTCCAAGTCTGTTCTTCGTTTGGTTGATGATAATTTCTTCCTTTTCGTACAAAATTCTTATAAAGATCGTCTGAAACTTTAACCATCCTTACAAGGTCATTTTCTTCAGCTAATGAATAGACCGACATCTGAATGTTTTGCGGCATCTGCTCTAAGAAGAGGTCTATCGCAAATTTGGGGTTGTGTTCTACCAACACATCGAAGCTTTTATTCCCCAATACCCCCTTGACACGATGGAGATATTCACTAGGCAATTCATCAGGTCTCATGCCTTGTTTAAAGACATCTCTAATTCTGTTCCTTAAGGCTGGAAGGTAAACTTCTTCGATGTTTTGCAACAGCAGACGATAAGCGTTGTTTTGAAGAGGAAAAGTGATTTTGGAGACCAAATTTGTGGGCAAAATTGGAGCCAACAAACGAACACGTTCATGTGTGTCTTCAATGTGATTTAATTTGAAGATCGCTGTGGTCGCACTTAACCAATTTATAACATCATAGGGATCAAAGGTTGGTAATTGATGTTAATTGACTGTATGTTCTTATCGGTGAGTCGGCATCATGACGCCGCGTCCTTTCCTTTTGGCGCGAAGATGGTGGCGTCGCTTCCATCTCAGTTTCGGAGCGAGAACCAGATGACGTTCCCTCATGTATGGAGGATGGCAGAAAGCGTCTGTAGTGATTGGGAGGAGGGAGTTTGATCCATTCCTAATCGTCCTCCGTAGGTGCAAAAGCTTCTTATAGTTTAGTATACGAAGATCAGCATTCTATTCGTGATACCATTTTATCTATGGCTTGTTGTTACGACTGAGATTTTTTGAGTCACTTAACTAGGCGTTGATTTTTAGGCCTTAAAAATCGAGACTTGAATTCTGGAATAGGTTTCCTTCGCTTTCCTTCTGAAGTCGACTAAACACTTTATAGCATTACTCATTTAACGGACCTCGATTAATAGAGAACTTTATTCGTCACGTTATTATCTTTGACTCAACTAATTTACTTACTTTATCTAACTACCAATATTTTAAGCACACTGAACTGACGAGAGAAGATACTGGAAATTTTTTTTTTTTTTTTTTTTTTTTTTTTTTTTTTTTTCAATTGCATACATTATCTATAGTACTCGCCTATTAGGCGGTTTAGCGGCGCCCTCTCGCTCGCATATCCTGGCGTTCACCAAAACTGACGTCGTTAGTGCCGAACAATCACTTCGACAGTCATAAGCAATGTGGGGTTAATGTAGAGCACTATTCCTCGTAGTTGCTTTATTTGTATCAGTACGGATTAGTAACATATTACAATATGATTTTTCATTAAACAATGTGATAAACGTAAAATA
>JABUQX010008326.1:82500-85000 GCA_015478945.1 Trachelipus rathkii
TGCACATAAGAAAGCAAGAGAAGAAAATAGGAAAAAATCATTTGATCAGCCATTTCGAGTATATTGTTTTGTGACATACAAAACTAGCCTTTGAGGGGTAAAGATGGGCATTAAGTTACGAAGGCAGAGCGCTCGTCCAACAAAGCGAAATATCCAGGTTTGAGACTGACCGGGACAAGAAAATGTAAGCAATTCTCTCAATTACTCTTAATTACGCCCTACTCAGATGCAAAAGTGAGTAACCCCTTTCCTTAAATAGGGCTCTGCCCGTGAGCGGCGATGTTAACTGTAAAAAAAAAAAAAAATAGGAAAGATGATTTTTTTAATTTATTATGTAATGTATTTAAATGACATACAAATTCATAATTGTCAACAGCAACTTTTTGTATTTTCAAAATGGTTGTTAATCAAAAAATTGAAAGGAAGGTTATCATTGAGTCTGAGTTTTGAAAATTGAACACAATTCTCGTTCATCAAATCCGACTTAGACCAAAGTGTAAAAATACAGCATTTGACGAGCTCTAAAACGTTTATTTCATGCTTTATCAGATGGGCGTCTTTAAATTAGTATGGTGTTTTGCATTTGAAGGAATTCCAAAATTTCGACTCAAGCTAACGCCAATCAAGCCATTTGTAGAAATGATTTGAAAACCTGAATGCAAAATGTCATACAAATAAAAAAAATCTCGATTACTCTTTCATTATTCACTCAATCAATAAGAAATTTTGAGAGCATGTTTATAACAAGACGAGATACACACTTTTTATTTAAATACATTTTTAATATATATATATATATATATATATATATATATATATATATATATATACCTACATAACTAACAACAACAACAACATCTTTATGAACATATATATTTTTTTATTTTTATATTTTTTATATATATATATATATATATAAATCTTTTATATATATATATATATATATATATATATATATATATATATATATATATATATATATATATATATATATATATATATATATATATATACCTATATGGTTGAAGTCTAGAACGTATGTCGCGCAACGAAAGTTAAAGTAATGAACTAAATATTTTGAGAAATTTAATTTTTTACCTTTTTTTTGTAAAATAAAACACGAAAAAAAGAAGAATTAATATTTCTGAAAAATGAGCTTCACTGATATATATATATATATATATATATATATATATATATATATATATATCTATAACTATATATATATATATATATATATATATATATATATATATATATATATATATATATATATATATATATATATATATAATATATGTAATAATATATGTATATATATATATATATATATATATATATATATATATATATATATATATATATAATATATATATATATATATATATATATATATATATATATATATATATAAATATATATATATATATATATATATATATATATATATATGTATATATATATATATATATATATATATATATATATATATATATATATATTAATAATATATAATATGTAAACTAACAATATATAAAAAAAAAAATATATATATATATATAAAAATATATATATATATATATATATATATATATATATATATATATATATATATATATAATATATATATATATATATATAAAAAAATATAATATATATAAAAACAAAAATAATATATATTTAGTGAATAATATTTATAATATAACTAATAGCATAATAATAATAATAATAACCATATATATATATATATAATATATATATGTAAAATAATATATATATATCATATATATATATATATATATATATATATATATATATATATATATATATATATATATATATATATATATATATATATATATATATATATATATATGGTGATATTTGGTTTAAAACCACAACTATCATCGATCCATATCTCAAAAACTACAATAGCTACAGGGAAAAGGAATACATTGTTGGAATCCTGGTAAAATTTATTGCGGAAACTGTAAAAAAAAAACATATCTCAAAAACTACAATAGCTACAGCGAAAAGGAATACATTTTTGGAATCCTTGTAAAATTGTAGTTAGGAAAATGTAAAAAAAAATAATAATAAATAAATAAAATAAATATTGGCTATTTTTTAGGAGCAGGGGACAATATATATATATATATATATATATATATATATATATATATATATATATATATATATTATTTGTAAAGGTATTACAACAATATAGGGGCTCGCGAACAGAGGGAACACAGGGGGGACGTTTTCATACCCCGTAGGGGAGGAACCGTCGCGACACCCAAATACCAAGAGCGGGGGGGAATTAGTCCTACCCCGTAGTTCCCCGGAAGGCCGAGAGACCCCGACTCCTGCCATCGGTGCGGTATACCCTTGGGGTATTCTTTAGTAAAAAAAAAAGCAAAATTTAATAGAAAGTCTATTTATTTTAACGAGTAACCAATAAAAGGTCTCTAAATAGGCTCTCTAATTATATTACTATAAT
>JABUQX010008326.1:90000-102456 GCA_015478945.1 Trachelipus rathkii
AGAAGTTGTGGAGAGTATTAGAAGTTATGAAATAGATAGATTGTTGTTAAAGGCGATTAAAGTATTTTATTTTAACAGTAGAGCATATGTTAGGATTAAGAGGAGGGGAAGAGAAGTGTTTAAAGTAGGATTAGGACTGAAACAGGTGTGCGTTGTCTCCATGATTGTTTAATGTTTCTATAGATAGTGTAATTAAGTATATGGATTGAATTTGGAAATGAGCTGATAAGAATCTACGTGAGGGCAATTGCGAGAAAAACGACTATTTTGATGATGATACTATGTTGGTTGTTGATTCAAATAAACAAATTGCGTGATTTGGTGCTTGAGTTTGAACGAGTGTGCCAAGGAAAAGAATTAAAAATTAATCCTGCTAAAAGTAAAGTGATGAATATTAGTACAAAACCCAAAGGAGATGATTCTCAATCTGGGTTGGATATCATAAAGGTGAATGGGGAAAGCCTAGCAGAGACTACAGTTTTTAGATACTTAGGAATGGATATTGGGGCTTTCGGAGGCATGAAAGAAGAGATTGACCATAGGGTTGCTGAGGGTGAAAGAGTATTAAGTAGCCTTAGAGAATTATGGAAAAAGGGAAATTTAACAAGGAAGGTAAAAATGAAATTGTTTGAGTGTATATTTGTTCCAACTGTTCTGTATGGATGTGAGACGTGGGCATTAAACTCTAAAATGAAAAAAAGAGTTGAGGTTTTAGAAATGAAAGGTTTACGAGATATTTGTGGAATAAAGAGAATAGATAGGATTAGAAATGTAAGGATAAGGGATATGTGCCGATAGGAGAAAGAGCAAATCAAGGGGTACTAAGATGGTATGGACACGTGCTTAGAATGAATGATGATAGATTGATTAAGAAGGTTGTTATGTCCGAAGTGGAAGGCAATAGGAGAAGGAGAGGCAAATCCAAATGGAGGTGGGTTGGTAGAGTGAAGGAGCTTTTAATAGCAAAGGGGATTAGTATGGATGAAGGAAATAGATTAACGCATGATAGGATCACTTGGAGAAGAATAGTTCATGGAAAGTTCCGTCAAGGGTTGCAATTAATTGAACAACCTGGAACAATGCAAATAAGTGAACAGCATTCCCGATTTGCAACTGACACCACTCCGCAGCTATGTGATAAACGGTGATGGATATATATATATATATATATATATATATATATATATATATATATATATATATATATATATATATATATATATATATATATATATATATATATATATATATATATATATATATATATATATATATATCACTTATAACTATCTAAATATATATATATATATATATACTATATATATGTAACTATATATATATATATAATATATAATAACATAATATATATATATATATATATATATATATATATATATATATATATATATATATATATATATATATGGGACAGGTCAGAGGCAGACATGGAACCCACCAGAGTTACGCAGTTAAAAAAAAAATTCGATTAATCAAGTGTTGACATGAATCAATACACTGCGCCTAAAAGCATTTAAGTAATATGAAGTGGGGAAATATAGAGGAAGGAAGTTTGTTCCATTCTCTACCAGTAAGAATTAACATTTAAATAACATAACGGTTAAGTCTGGGGTGGGGGTAGGGGTGGGAGCAGAACTCTCCTCACAGGAGGACAGGAGGAGGTATCCGACAAAAGAGTTCGGAAGAGAGAGAGAGAGAGAGAGAGAGAGAGAGAGAGAGAGAGAGAGAGAGAGAGAGAGAGAGAGAGAGAGAGAGAGAGAGAGAGTTAATAAGACGAAAGGGTGAGTGGAACCGCCCCCCGATATACTCTCCATACTACTTACAAAGACGAACAACGCCCCTATACATAAAAATCAATTAGGGTGCTGCGAATTAATTCTGAAGTCACCTCAGAACACCTAACCTCTTATGAGGTTGATTTATGAGAGAAATAATGTTAAGAAAATGGGAAGGCCCCTTCAAAAAAGATTCTATTGTTTAATAGAATAATTTATCGAGTAGATAGATAAAGGAACTGAATTTTTGAGGCATTGAAGACAAACAATTTTGCATCAATTAGAGATGCTAGAAAGGTCACCGATCAGTTACTCCAAGGAAGTCCTCCTAGCAGCGTCTACGAGACAGGGCAGGACACAAAGATAAAATGCTTATAGGAATAACCCAGAGGTGGGAGAAGTTTGATAGTATAAGAAGAGTTAGAAACTAAAAAAAAAAAGTTCTAGCATGTTGGGTACATCTCCAAAACGGATTAGGGTAGGGGAGGGTTCAAAGTTATTCTGAATAGAGAAAATGAAGGCAAGTTCAGCAACTGCAAAAGAGAATTAGAGAAAGCTCTTGTCGTGGTGAACATTGAAATCATCAAAAATGATAATTCTATAAAAAGAAGAGAGAATGTGTTCCAATTTAAAGTTTAAATAACCAAAGTGCTTAGGATACTCAGTAGCGTTAGGATATAAATAAAAGGAACAAATAAAATTAGTCGTAAATTCTCAAAAAGAGTTTGAGCCATATGGTAGAAAATTTGGAAGATCCCAAATCAAAAACATGAGAACAAACTAGATCATTGCCCATATAAGTATAACACACTCCTTCAGCTGAAAAAAACTGATATATACAGTAGATGGAACAGAGAACAGAGCAGTGTTTCTTATCAGAACGGTCAAACAGCTGAGTTTCGGTTAAGTATAGGAGAGAGATAAGTCTAAAGGAGGAAAGCTGATGTTCAACAAAGTGTAAATTAAAATAAAGTTCGCTAATGCTAATGTTGATGAAATTAATAAAAAAAACACTGTGTAACAGTGTGACTGTGTAACTGTGTAACTGTGTAACTGTGTGACTGTGTAAATGGCAGCGACATCAAACACCACCATTGAATGAATTCAACTCCCCATGTGGTGATGGGGGAAGGAATGGATAGGGGGATATTTTTAGAAGCCTCCAGCATATATTTCTAGACTCTTAACAAAGAACTAACAATAAGGAAACAAATACGTATTTACAATTAAAAAAAATAAACCTACTTATAAAAAGTTTTTTCCTTTTGATTAATAATTAAAGGCTGAAATTATAACTTTTTCCCTCTTCATCTATTCTATTGTAATAATAATATTCTATTTTACTTTTATCTTTTCCTACCTTGGTTTTTTCCACTATTATTTATTATAAATATAGTATAAAACTTATATAATATATATAAATGTAATAATATATAGTAATATATCTATACTATATAGTATATATATACATATTATTTATATAATATACAATATATCTATATATATATATAATATATATATATTATTATAGTATTATCTTATAATATCATTTTCAATGTTTCTATTTTACTATTATTTATTATTATTGTTATTTATTTATATATTATTATTTATATATTAATTATTTATTATTATATTATTATATATTAATTATATTATTATTATTAAGTTTTGAATTATAATAACTTTGCTTAAGAGAAATAAGTGCTAAAGATATTGTTCAGTTAATAGGACAAATAGCTAGCTGAAATTTGCCGGATGACGATGAGATTGAAAAAAAAATAATGTCCGATTTTTTGGCCGAGACGATGAGCTGAGCTTACGTTCATTTCAAGCGATGATATTGAAGTCTAAATACAATATATATATTAATATATATATATATATAGTATTCAAATATATATTAATTATATATATAATTATAAATTTAATGAGATACTTGGGTTTTTTATAATATATTATTATATATATATGATAGATAATTATGATGATATATATAATTAATATACTATGAACTATTATACTTTTATATTTAATATTTACTATTTATATAATATAATACTTATATATATATATATATATATAATATAATTTATATTATAATATATATATTTTTTTAAATATTAATTATTATATATATTTGCTATTAATATTTATATAGTTACTATAAATATTAAATATATATAGTTTATTCACTATCCTAATGTTACTATAATACATCTATATCTATATAGGGTATATATATAATATATATATATAATATAATTCTTGTAAGTACCTATATATATATATATACTATATATATAAAGTATATATTAAATTGTTTATATATAATATTTTATATACATTATATATATATAATACTATAATATATATATAACCTATATATTCATATATATTTACGTCAATCTATACTATCTAATATAATCATATAGATATAATCTATATATATATATATTATATTATAATATATTATATATATATATAAATTATATAGAGAATATTTGATATATCGTTCTGTTTTAGAAAGTTTTTTTCGGAAATCTCTCTCTACTGAACCTTGAAAATTCTGAAGAACTCTCCAGCTTTTTCTAATTTGTTCTGATTGCCAGTATGGCTTTCCCTAAAAACCACTTGGGACCCAGTTTGCCCAATGTTACATTCTCCCTTGCGTGTCTTTCCATTTCTGGCCACTTAATGATCCTCTGTTCTTCACCATCCGGAGAAATTTCTTCTGCTGGACTAAACACATCGAAAACTTTCAATAAAATCTGGTGCAAATCTTTAATTTATAAATTTTCCTCACTTGTCGTATAAATCCATTCTTCCTTTAGACTGTGTAGCTGACACGACTCAACTACCTTCACTCTTGACCTCTCCTCTCACCTTACTATCTCTCTTTGGTTATCCTTTGACTACCCTACTCCTTCTTTCATATCCTTATACTCGCTTACCCTATAAGCAATAGCACCTATTTCAACATAAATTAAGACTCTGTTTACGGATCTGAAGATTAAGCCCTGGTCCATCGAATATTAAAACGGGTCTCGCTGTTCTTAAATATTAAGCCTTGGCGTGTTGTCCTTTGCTTGTATTGGGTTATTTTTTTTTTTTTCTTGTTGAATCTTTTTTTTTTTTGTAATTTTTCTTTTGCAATATCTTATTTGAACTATGAATCATAACTATTTGTTTATCCAAAAAGTATAATTTTACCTTCCATGAGTGTTTAGCACTGTGCTGCTGGGGACCATCAGAATCCTTCACCCTTTCAAAACAGAAGTTATTGATTTTTTTTCTCAGTTTATAGGGATCATGGCTCGTCCGTTTGCTTGTAAGATTATCGACTTCTTAAGATTGCTAGTCTCTCCGCAGAAAATCACACCAGAAACTTTACGACGCACAAAATTTTTTTACTAAGTGTGAAAAGTTAGAGGCTGTATTAATGTAATTTTTTAGAAGTCTAATTATAGTATTAGATGTATGGGTAAAAGTTTCTTAAGAGACTCCTGTGGATCAAATAAGTTTTTTTATTTTATTTTTCATTAACATTATAATATTGAAATAATGGGTTGCTTATTTTCTATATTTATTTTCTCCCATTTCTCACCATCTTGGAGCAGTGGTCTAGGAATCATTATTTTTTAGCTGATAGTCATAAACCTTACTTTATACATTATCAATTTTGGTCTGGTCTTAGTATTGTCTATTTAATTTAATTTATACAGTCTTCTATCCTTTTCATTTCTTACTCAACTTCATTCATATTAGACTTTTATTAGTATCTTTTTCAACAGTAAGAGGCGGTGGAACTAATTAAGTTGACACATTATATCTCAATTACTTCAATCTTTTTTTTTATAATTACCGCCTTCATCTGAGATATCACACATTAGAACAAAAACAGCATATTCGAACATAACCAAGAATTTATTGCATTAATATTGTTTATATAATTTATTATATAAAATTTCTCTTACTAAATTCTGACGTTAATTTTTAATAAGGGATGTATATTTGTAAAGTCTATTGGCATATATAGACTATATACTATATATTATATATTATATTATATATACTATATATATATTAATTATATTTATATAATATTATTATTATATATATATATTATAACTTATTATATAAATTATATTAATATTAATTATTAATATATATATATAGTATATAATTAAATATATATAATCATATATAATATATATATTATTTACTCATATTATAATATATATAATTATATTATATATATTATAATATAATATATATTATTTATATTATTAATATATATAATTTTAATAACTATATATAAGATATTTATATATATATATATAGATAAAAAAAATATAAAAATATATAAATTGGACTATAAACGCTAATGCAATTAAAACATTTCGATGAGCGAGTGAACCCACTAGTTTACAAAACTTGTCTTAATCTCGATTCAATGATTCATTATAGAAAACCTCGCTTTAGTAAAATAGTTCAGAATCTTCGAACATTTAACGGACATGGTTCTAATAGGCAGTTTAATCTGCTTTCTTTGTGCCGATTTAGCGGTTTTGGACCTTTTTTTTTATGTTTATTTGAGAGGATTGTTAATGGGCAAAGTTTATTCGAGTTTTGTGTTTTTACAATTTAGTGTGAATATTGAGACTGATTAATACGCATTCAGTTAGATACTAGAATATTTAATGAAATTCCTCCCTCTGCCCATATTTTATGTGCTTACCCTATTTGTCCATAACAATATATCATTATAATTATTATAATATATATTATTAGATATATATTTTATATTTCTCATTTTTATATATTTTAATATTATTATTTTATATATGTGGAATTTGAATATTTATTAGATTGTCACATTTATTTTTATTACACAAATTTACAACATCATTATATTCAAAATATTATATATCATACATTATATATAAATAATATAGATACCCTATCACCGTCACGACCGTGGTAGGAAATTATTAACATTCAAATGACGTTGACAAAAATATTGTTATAATTTTGGTGATCATTATGACATTTAAAACTTTAATTGCTTAATTAACATAATAATATAATTGAATATTTTAATTATTTAGATTTAAATAATAAATATACTTCAAAGGTTTTTACTCCTTCCTTTGAAGTTTAGTGTACGTCACTTAATCTCTTATGCCTTATTTTTTTTTTTTTTTAAATAAAATAATTTGTTACTAATAATCTTTATAAATACTATAGAATTATGGAAAAGAATTATGATAAAATTGTAATTATTTTATTTCAAATATTTATGTTAATTATTTTTATTATTCTTTTTTATTAATATTTTTTTAAAATTTAGTCCTTTAATATTTTATACTTTTTCTACTTTCATTTTTGAAATATAAATATCTTTTTAAATGTTATATAATATATATTCACCTTGAAAATGTTGGTATAAACATTATATTAATATTATTATATATATACATATGTTATGTATGTTTATATTAATAAGATATTTAATCTAAATTTTGAAAAATATAAATTCTTTATTATATATTATATAATAATAATTATTGTATTTATATTTATTTTATAATTTATATAGGATAATACTCTCTAAAGAATAATAAAGTAGTGTAAAGTATATTAAGTATTGGTTATTTAAATAATTCTTCACTTCGCTCATTTGATAATCATGATTCAATATTTTCGTCACATTCTAATTATTTTGTGGGATTTTTCACGAAATCACCATAAGTCTAAAGGTCCAAGAAATTGCTAAGATTATCATTTTTGTGGTGGTATGAAAAAAGTATTAATATTTCAATAAATTATTTCAGTAACATTTCAAACACTGAGTATGAAGAGTGGTCTTCTACTTTCAATCTCTCTCTTCCTCTCTTCTATCTCTCTCTTCTCCTCTCTTTCTCCTCTCGTCTCTCGTCTCTCTCTCTCATTCTCTCTCTTTCTCTTCTAATCTTCTTCTTATTAATCATCACTCTCTCTCTCATTCTCTCTTTCTTCTCCATTTACTGTCTCTATCTTTTCTCCTCTCTCTCTCTTCTACTCTCTTCTCTTCTCTATATATATATATATTATATATATTATATATAATTATAATATTAAAATATAATATTTTTATAATTATTATATATATATCATTATAAATTTATATTAAGTAATATTGTTTTAAGATATTATGGTTTATATATATTGTTCTGACTATATATATGTTTTATATTTTATTTTAATAAATAAGCATAAGAGCAAATAAAAATATCGATATAATCGTAGAGAAATGAGAGAGTATTTGGAGTCAAATCATCAGATTTAATATTTTGGTGCCGTTATAAGCATGATCAAGTAGAGAGCCGTATTTAGATCTGTGATTATATTTCGATATTTTTTTTTCCTTTAAACATCGAAAGCCGATATTCTTTTCCAAAAAAAAATAATTTTTTAAAAGGCCGGAAAAAAATAAAATCATTATCAATTTAAACAAGTCAAAAAAAATGTAACATAAAAAAAAAACACATTACAAATAAAAAAAAAAAAACCTGACAAAAAAATAAAAATCAATAAAAAACTGAAATGATTAAAAGAATATCAATCTTATTTATTCTCACAACAACAATTTATTAAATCCTTGTCAAAAATCATCTGGACGTGATTCAATGTCGTTGGTAAAAAATAAAATCTGAAATAACTTAGGGAGGTTTTAGATATTTTTTCGATATCTTTTTCGGGAACCAAAACGGCAACATACCAATTCAACTGTGTAGTTGTTATTGTTCAAGATTTTGGTTTCATGAGTATACCTTCAATACCAAATACAGTTTATTAACAGTGATAACAGTGAGAATTAAATTCGACACAAATATATTTGATTGGAATATAATAGTTAAAAAATATTTCTTTTTCCCTGACTATGTTTATATTTAAGTTACAAATGAAATATAAATTTACTATGTAACCATATATAAATGCGAAAAACCTATATCCGTGTCTCACAATTCAGTAACATGTATCAGTCTATTATTCTAAAGATTACTAATGCAAATGAATTAATATAAATGACTTCAGGAGCATATCAATCAAGTAGTACTTTTAGGTGCATTAGTGATACAAATTTGGGATTAATATCATCATGTTATAAATTATATAATATGATATATTATAATAAAATTATAATAATATATTAAATTAATAATTATATAATAATAATAATATTAATTTAATTATTACATTATATATGATATATTTATTTATTAATTCTATATTAATTATTATTAAATATTATTAAATTAGTATTATAAATAATAGTTAATATTTATATTAATATAATTGTTTATAGATTAATTATTAATTAAATATAAAATTATCTTTCTCAAATATAGTATTTATAGACTTAAGATAAATCATTATTTCTAAGAGATCACGAACGTTAGTTAATTTTGCAATATTAAATTATATGTATAGATATTTTATTAATGAGTTTTTGATTTGAATTTATTTAATATTATTTAATAATATTACACTATCTATATTATTATTATTAATTTGTTTTTTTAAACATTATATTATTATTATTAATTATTATTATTATTATATTATTATTATTAATTCATTAATTAAATTATTATTTATTATTAAAAAAAACAATTATTATTATTAAATAATCAGTATAAGGATATATTTGCCTATCAGTTGATCGCTGATATTATTCTGTACTCTTTTACTTTTAAACGCTAGTGCTGTTTTAGCAGCTATTAATTTTAACTTATTTCAAATTAATTAATTATCCTTCTTTTATATTATAATTATAGATCATATTATTATTAATTTATTATACTATTATTATATTATTATATTATTTTTATTCTCTTTTATATTTTTATTATTATTTATTATACTATTATTATTTATTATTATTATGATTATTATAATTAATTGAATTAAAATTAATTTACAGTTTTCGCAATAGAACATTATATTTATTATATGTTATTTTTGTTTATGTTTTTTTATTGTTTTGTTTGTTTGTTGTGTGTTGTTGTTGTTGTTGTTGGTGTGTTTGTTGTGATTGTTTGGTTATTGTTTTGTTTGTTTGTTTTTTTGTTTTTTTGTTGTTGTTGTTGTTTGTGTTATTGTTATTGTTATTCGTTGATTGTTAATTAGAATTATTATTATTATTATTATATTATTTATTTTTAATTATTCCTATTAAATGATAATTATTATTTTATTAAATTATTATTATTAATTAATATAATTGCTTTATTAGTTTATCACTAATCATTTATAAGGCAGGACTTTTCCTAGTTATGCCATATCATTATGATGATATCACCTCATTATCATGTAACAATTAATCATATTATTATTAATTATTATTTCTATTAATTATATACTTATTAATTATTATATTATTATTTTATTATTATTATTATTATTATATTATTATTAATTATTTCATTATTACTTACTGATAAATACTACTTACAAAACTCTCAATTTTTTATTCCTCGTTAGCCTTATACTGTCTTCTGTTGCTCATTTTTGTATGTAATACTAATTTTGCTTTGTTCACACCACTATTTTGGGTTGCGTTTTTTGTTTTTTTTTTTGTTTTCCCCCGGAAAATAGTTTCGGTAAATTTCCGGGAAAAACAGCATTATTTAATCATTTTTAACATAATGAATTGGCATAGATTGTATATTTTTTATACTTTAAAAAATTTGTTGATATCCGAAAACGGATAGCGGAGCATAAAAAGATTCATACTATGATATAATTAAGGAAAAGTTCAGTCTAATGAACATTTGTTTCAGTTTCCTTCCGGACCGAACATACCATCCCAGGACGGACTTAAATCCTGCTTTTCAAAGTGCCGCACCGAGACAGCATGGGCCAAACCCATTATTTTTCTCTGCTTAAGTTCGAGATTAAATTTTTAATCCATTATTCTATATTTTCTTCGTATTTCCCTTATACAATGTGACGGTCTTGTATTATTTTTTTTTATTTTTTTTCTACTTTTTTTTTTTAAAGAAATAATAAAATTCCCTAAGATTCGGTGGTTTTTGAGTTTCCAACAAAAAATTTCATGTTCCCCTTTTTTTAACCTTGTTTTCAAAATAAACATATCGTTCATTTTTCTTTTTTTCTATTGTGTCACTTCAGCACATTTGTGTGGTGGTTCCAGAAAACACGACCAGCTCTTTCTTGAAAGCGCAGAATCGAGCCAAGTATCAAACTTTTGCATCAATTTCTCCCCCTTTTCAGAAACCTTTCACCACAATCCTTTTCTTTCTTCAAAATTGAATTGCGGGTTGTGTTCGTCGCTCCTCCTATGTCAAATCGTTATTACAAACAAGGCACTGCTCTTTTCGAAAACCAGTTTCTAATTCTAATCTTAATTTCCTCTTCTTCCTCCTTATTGAAAAAGTGCACATGGTCTTTTAATAAAACCATAGGTTTGAAACCTATCTCGTTCAGGTTTTCTTCTAATCCTCAGACTTAAACCACGCTACTGCTCATTTGTTTTGTATTCTCAATTGGTAAAATTTGGGACAATTATTTCCCTTCCCCATCTATATTTTCTCAAGTTTCATCTTCCCTTTGAAACTTCAAACGTCGTTTCTAGAAATGGTCCCGTGGTCCGGTCTTTGGAATTGAATAATAAAGAATTTTTGCTATCTGATTTTTTATTCTTGCGTCTTTCCTTTCCTCCTCCGCCCCCTACCAAAGACTTGAAAAAGAAAAGAATAGTTTGCAAATTGAATCTTATTAATATGAAATTAAATTCTTTCCAAAAATGTAACATTATCTATAAGAAAATTAAGCGTTGCTGAGCACAAATGCCACCGCATTTTTTCGCAAAACCACCGCAAAACCCACACCCCCTGCACCAACCGCATTTTTTTTCAGGCACCAACCGCACCGCACCGGACCACACAAACTATATTTCATGAAGCAACACTTTTTATTTAACTAAAAACACTCACTTTTATTTATTTTTATTAAAACTACTTATATAAATTTAATCTTTAATAACGCAATCTAATCATATATTATATATATTATTATATATATATATATTATAATCATAATATATATATATTAATATATATATATATATATAATATATAATATATATATATAAATATTATATATATATATATATCATAATTATATATTTATATATATATATAAATATTATTATAAAATATATATTATATATTCATATCGATATATTAAAATTTATTATAATCTATTATAATCTATTATCAATTATCTATTTATAAAATTTATCAACTACGCATTGTGGAAAGAGCAAAGGAAAAAAACCCTAAACAATTCTAACATTACAAGAACTATCATATATACAATATAGAAGGCTTATCTGTAAATTATTTCTTAAATGTTTATGAATATTCATATTATTACTTACATAAAATTAAATTTTTGTGTACAGTAATAAGCTCCAAGAACTCTCGTATACATAATATGCAATCCAAATACATAATAATACGTTCATACAAATCATACGATTTGTAACAGACATATACGAGCAATAAATAATACTATATATAGCATAAAATAAAGCATTCAGTCAAAACGTTGTTTACTACAAAATAAATCAAACCCCTCCTCTCCTTTCCTC
>JABUQX010008327.1:0-20305 GCA_015478945.1 Trachelipus rathkii
ATATATAGTATATATAATATAATGATATATAATATATATATATATATATATATATAATATATATATATATAGAATATATATATTAATATATATATATATATATAATTATATTATTATATATATTTATTATATATATATATATATAAATGGCTTTTACTTTATTTCTTTATAATTCATGAACTGTTTCAAAGAATGTAATAAATCGATTTCATGCCGGGGATACTTTCGTTAAAAGTAGATATGTTGCTAATATCAGGAGTAGATGTGATTTACCTTACCTCTTAGGGAAGCGTTATTTACCTAAAGATGAAAGAGATAATGGTAGCATTCGTTAAGGACGTAGGTTACGTTTAGTTAGGTTATGACTAACATAGTAACCTAATCTAGCCTGACTTAGCTTAACTTAACCTAAATTAACCTTACCTAGCGTCACTTAAACTATGTAACGTTATGCTCTTTTCATCTTTAGGTAGGCCAGTGTCCCGAATAGCTGACACCTGTATCTAAAAAACTTTTATAGCTACCAAGAAACTGAATATATTTTTGAATTCAGCGAACATTTTATTGAGAAATTTTTTTTATAATATTAATTTTAAAAATATTTCAAAAAAATTTAAGCATCGTAAGTTTTAAACCTTAATTATGAATGATACCCAATGAAAAAATGAAACGTTATTTTCTATATCTTTAAATATATTATGGTTAAAACTTTAAAAACCATGGAGTTTATTTTTTTTTGGTTGGGGGATTTTTTTAACTTAAAAAATACGGTTTATTATATTAAAAATTATTTCACCAGCACTCTCTAGTCGGGGATGTACGGGGGGCTCTGCTCCCCGTAGATTATCCTTGTGTGACATGCATTTACGTTAATAGATTAAAAAAATATTTTTTTCATTATATCTTATTCGCAAGTCATAATTTTCAAGATGTCTGCCGTCCTAATATTGGGAAGATTGTCTCAGGAAATTTTGGGAAGACCAGAGATCTCATTTTTTGTTATCGAGAAAACTCGAGTCGCGCTGAAGTCGCTCATTGTATAAAATGGAATAAAAAATTATCATTTTGTTAATCTAACGTAAATGCATGTCACAGAAGGGTAATCTACGGGGAACTCCTCCCCCTGTTACCCCCGACCCGTGAGTGCTGGTAAAATAATTTTTGAAAATATAAAAACAGTTTTTCTTAATTTAAAAAAAACATTGAAAAGTAAAAATAATGATTGACTCAACTATTGACCATTGAGCGACTTTACAGCACTCTAGTCACTGCGATCGAAAATGAGTCCGAGTCCATTCCCCCAAATTTCGAACACCATCACCCTAATATTTAGGGCCAGGCAGACATCTTGGAATACACTTGCACAATTTCCTTTGCCCGTTTCATATATAAAATATTCCTCTCCACGTAAACGTATTCACCCGTCCCACCACAACCACCTGACACTTAGGTGGCCAAATCCCTCTCATCCGATACTCAATCATTCTCAAAGAAATGACAGAAAAGAATATGATACGGATAAAGTCTAAAGAAAAGTTTGTAATAATTAACATAGTAAAATCTATGTCTAAATAACCAAAACAAATCATGATAAAAAGAAAAAACCACAGTAATTGAAAAAACAACGAATATATATGCTTATCCAACCCAAAATCCGTAGTAACTCCCCTTCTATAAGCCAATTAGTTAGCTACATCAACATTTGGAGAAGATTGCTTTCAAATGAATATTCAAAACAGTGATTGATATTTATAATCAAAAAAGTAATTATCCCACTGTTATTATTAAATAATCTTCAAAAACAAAATTACCAAAAATATGATCGTAAGTACCAATGGGCAATCACGATAGTAGACGTTGGAGCAAGCATATACATAATTATAAATATATATTATGAAAATATAAATATATAAATATATATAATATCGAATTATAGAGTAAAAATAGGATAGTATACTACTGCCTGAGTATTTTGATATATATAATTAAATATTATAATAATAAGATATAATATATAGGTACGTTAATTACGATATAATATCACTTATATAATTATATATAGTAAAATTTGCTTTTTGGCGGCAATAATTTTTTTTTTAGAGTTCATTTCATATTTGACAGTATTAAATCGAAAATCGATACTTTGCTATATCGATACATAAAATCGATATTGGTAATATCATACACAACACACACATATATTATATAAATAATATATATATATAATAATATATAATATATATATTATATATAATATATATATTATAATATATAATAACAATATATATATATATACTATATATATATTAATATTATATAATAATACTATATAATATACTATATTAATATATAGTATATAATATATATATATATATATATATATAAATATAATATAATATAGATATAATATATTCTATTATATAATATAGTAAATCAAATGTCCTAAATGGTTTTGAGATTTATAGAGTACAAATAGATTGTTGCGAATAAATGTCCAAAAAGTACTCATTTTTGGGATTTATTGTTTTGGGATATTCCATAACGAATACCCCACGGGTAGTCCGCCCCGAGTCAGGAGTCGGTACTCTCGGCCTCTAGGATGTACTACTGGTGGGGCTAATCCCCCCCTCCGGAGATGGTCTCCGGAACCCCCCTTTGTCTTTGGGTCGCCGGTTCCTCCGACCATTCCCCTCCGGGGTATAAATCGTCCCCTCGTCCGCCCATCGGCTCGAGCCCTTAAAAGGGTAAACACTCCATTTTAGGGGGCTCTCACTGAGCCGTAAAAGTAGCCCTAAACTTTACTGATCACTGTGCTGTAAAACTAGCTCTAACTTTTTCTAGTACACTGTTAGTAGTAGCTTCGAAAATATATATAATATAATTAATATAATAATATAAATATTATATATATATTATATAAATATTATATATATATATATATAATATATAAAGAATTATATATATATAAATATATAAGATATATATATAATATATATAATATATTATATATATTATATATATATTATATAATTTATATTATATATATATTATAATATATATATATATAATATATATATATATAATATATATATATTAGAAGTGATGTATATATATAATATATTAGTATAATAATATATATATATATTATATATAGTATATAATATATCACGAAAAAAGTTAAACCAGTCTACAACATGTTTTGAATCTAAAATCACGTACATATTACCTTGCTACTGTTACATCATTGTACAAAATAAAACAAGCTAAAAAAAACCTAGCAAACGCAACCTCGTTGTGGCATAATATGAAACCAAACATCTACATTCATTTCGTTAAATTTACGCTACCACTCCACTTAAAACAACCGACGAATATAAAGTTTGAACAAATACTGACGATGTTTTGTTAACAGTGTGCCAACTCAAAATATCAGAAGCACTAGATTTTTAAAAAAAAGTCAAAATGCCAATATTTTGATGAAAAAAGCAATAGACGGTTCAAAATATCAGTAAAAAAATAACACGCGTTAATTAAAATTTTGCCACTAAGTTAGCAATAAAGCTCACCAGGATCTAATTGCAAAATCCACCAAAATTTTCCATCACTGTTTGTCATCTATATATCATATTAATACAAATAATCGATTTACACTTATCGATTTTAATTATTACAATCATCAATGTATCGTTATTCATAATAATATCGATGGCTTAGTTTTTATTATTTTCTGCTACTGTTTTAATTAAGCCATAAATATATATTATAATATATATATATTATAATATATTATATATAATTATATATATATTATATAATTATATATATATATTATATATATATATATATATATATATATATTATATTATATATAATTTATAATTTGAGAATAATGAACTGTTTCAAAGAATGTAATAAATCGATCATGCCGGGGATACTTTCTGTTAAATAGATATGTTGCTAAATATCATGGCCGAAAATTACCTTACCTCTTTAAAGCTGTGGATTTACCTAACAGATGAAAGGAAGCATATAGTTACATCGTTAAGGGACGTATAGTTAACGTTAGTTAGTTATGATAACATAGTAACCAATCAGCCTGACTTAGCTTAACTTAAACCTAAATTTAACTTACCTAGCGTCACTGAAAACTATGAACGTTATCTCTTTCATCTTTAGGTAGGCCGTGTCCGAAATAACTACACCTGTATTCTAAAAAAACTTTTATACTACCAAGAAACTGAATATATTAATAAGAGAACAATATTATTGCAGGAAATTTTTTTTTAATATTATTAATTTTATAAAATATTTCAAAAAATTATAGCATCGTAAGTTTAAACCTTAATTTTAGTCAAAATCACCCTCTCAAATAGATAAGTATTATCTTTAAAAATATATTATGGTTAACTTAAAACCATGATGTTATTTTTTGGATTTTTAACTTAAAAAAATACGTTATTATATAAAAATTATTTCACCAGCACTCTCTGGTCGGGGGTGTACGTGGGCTCTGCTCACCGTTATTTTATCCTTGTGTTGACATGTATTACGTTAATAGATTAAAAAAATATTTATCATTAATTTATTTCAAATCGTAATTTTCAAGATGTCTGCCGAGTCTAATATTTATTGGGGGAAGATGTCTCAGAAATTTTGATTAAGGACCAGGACTCATTTTTTTATCGAGTAACTCGAGTCACTCAGATGAAAGTCGCTCTTGTACTAAAATGGAATAAAAAAAATTACATTTTTTAACTAAACGTAAATGCATGTACAGAATGTAATCTATCGGAGAAACTTCCTCCCCCTGATTACCCCGACCCGTGGAGTGCTAGGTAAATAATTTTTTGAAAATATAAAAAACAGTTTTCATTAATTTAAAAAAAAACATTGAAAAATTAAAAATAATGATTGACTCAACTAATTGACCATTGAGCGACATTACAGAGACTCATAGTCACTCGATCGAAAAATGAGTCCTGTTTCCCCAAATTTCTGAGACACCATCACCCTAATATAGGCCAGCAGACATCTTGGAATACACTTGCACAATCCTTTAGCCCGGTTTTTCATATATATTTCTCCTCAGTAAAAGTACATAAAACGATGGTTGCAATCCTCTCATGTATAATCAATCATTCCTGTTTTTAAAAAAAAAAAAAAAGTTTTAGACCTATCCATGTTTAGACACGGAAAGTTTTGGAAATTCTTATATTTTTACTCACAAAAATAACAATAACCAAACTAATCATGTAAAAAGAAAAGACATATGAAAACAAAGAATAATATTACTTATAAAAATATTTTTAAATTTGCAATTATTTACTAAAACTTTGTAAATAGTATGCTTTCTGATATATCAAAACAGATTGATTTAAAAGTAAAAATAAATCCCCTTTATATAGAATCTGTTTGGAAAATATCGAACTAATTACCATAAAATAATTGATTATCGTTAAATGCAACCAAACTATCTAGGTACTCACAATTTGTATTAAATTTTGACAAGCATATAATAATTAGAGATATATAATATATTATATATATTATGTAATATTATAGACTAGTCTAGATTCCCATACATTATTATAGTAAACTCGAATTATATTTTTAAGTGATAACAAATGCAGGCCAAACCGGTTGTTATAGGCATGATATTAAAAATGCTATGAGTAAAGTAAGTAATAGATACTCAAATATACCACAAATAAATAAGTAATAGGGCTAATAGGTATATGACCATAATAATATATATTATTACTATATAAAGGTTTATTTTTCTATTGCATGTCACGATATATATATATATATTATATAATATAAATATATTTATATAATATATATAATATTAGTATATATAAGGTAAAATTTACTATATCCGGCAGCACTAATTTTTTTAGAGTTCATTTTCGATATTTGTTTGGTTCGATTAAATCGATGTGAAAACTTTATTACGTTTGCGTATATCTGTATGATAATCAGTCAAGGTTATGTAATATTCACGATACACACACACCACATATTATATATAATATATATATAAATATAATAATAATAATACTATATAATAATACATATATAATAAATATCATAATTAATATAGATATATATATATATTATATATATATATATATAGATATATATATATAGTATATATAATTTATTAATAAATGATAATAAATAAATGTCCCAAATGGTTTTTGAGATTTATAGGTAAGTACAAATAGATGGTTGCGGATTAAATGTCCCAAAAAGTATCATTTTGGATTATGTTTTGGGTATATCACTAACGAGATAACCCACGGGTAGTCCCCCATTCAGGAGTCGGGTATTCTCGGCCTCCTAAGTGATACTACGGGGGGGCTAATCCCCCTCCGGGATGGTCTCCGGAACCCCGCTCTTTGCTCTTATGGGTTGTACGCCGGGTCTCTCCGACCTCCCCTCCGGTATAAAACGTCCCCCGCCTCCGTCCCCCACGGCTCGAGCCCTTGTTAAAAAGGTAAACACTCCATTTCTAGGGGGATCGTTGACTCCCACTGCATGGCCGTAAAGTAGCCTAAAACTTTACTGATCAACATTGTGCCGTAAAACTAGCTATAACTTTTTCTGATACACTGTTTAGTAGCTTCCAAATATATATAAATACTATATATAATATATATATATAATAATATTTATATATATATAATATAATATAGTATATATATTATAATATATAATATATAATATATATATATATATATATATATATTATTATATAATATATATATTAATAATATTATATATATATAATATATATATATATATATATATATATATTTATATATAATAAATAATTATATATATATTAATAATATATATATATAATAATATAATATTATATATATAATTAATATAATATACCTCCACGAAAAAAAAGTTAAACCCAGTCTACAAACTGTTTGGACTAAACATCAACGTACATGTATACCTTTGCTTACATGTGTACATCTTGTACAAAAAAAACCAATGCTAAAAAAAACCTAGCAAAACTCAATACGTTTTGGCATATATCAAAAAAATCACTTACATTCATTTCTAAATTTACGCTGACCACTCCATTAAAAAACAAACCGACGAATACAAAGTTTGAACCAATAATGATCCGATGTTTTGTTAACAGTGTTGCCAACTCAAATATCAGAAGCACTAATTTTATTAAAAAAAAAGTTCAAAATGCCATATTTGATGAAAAAAGCAATAGACGGTTCAAAATATCATAAAAATAAAATAGCGTAGATTTACTTATTATATGAAGAATTTGCAACATAATATGTATGCAATAATTCACACTATCTATGCAAAAAATGGCACAAATTTTCTATCATGTATTGTGTAAATAAAATATCACTCTTTAAGAAATATCAAAGATCGAGTTTAGCATTATCTCATACGATTAAATATTACAACTCCAATGGTATTCAGTTTTTCCTCATATATAAAATCGAAGTGCTAAGTCATTTATTTTTCTGCTTCACGAAAGTAATACATTAAGCGCATCAATAACAGAACTTCCAAAAAATTAAATACTAATATTATCATATATAATATAATATTTTATTATATAATATTAAATATATATAAATATAATATTAGTGTCTAGTAATATATAATATATGATATATTATTAAATTATATAATTACCCCAGTAATATAATTAGTAATAGGGCATATAATAAGCATAGTATATTGCTGCATAGTTTCAAAGATAGCTGTTTAAATTTTGCTGAAATAATACTACTCTAAGTAGTTTGAATAATAGTAATTTGAAACACTGAGGCGTAAAGCAAATTATCACTTAAAATGAAAAACAAAAACTATTTGTTCATATAATAAAAACATTAATATTTTGTTCCCATAGTTTAATGGCCTACTGCAGATAGTTTCGCTCATTTGTTGACAATCGTTCAATAGCAGAGCTTTTCAAATACCTACTCAGGAAAACGACTGCTTGAGAATATTTCAAAGAATTTATATTGAATTTTATATTCATGGAGGACCAACATATTGCAAAACACATTATTATACAATAACATTTCCTTCACATACAATAATACACATAGAATATCCTTAATAACTCCACACTAACCCTCTATAGACCATAATCTACTTGCAAACTCTTCCACCTCAGTTATTTCTGTAATATCTTTACAAGCCCACCAATCAATTACCTCTTTATTATTCACTTGGTTACTCATCAACATATCCACCTCCATAATAAATAGTCAACCTCTCACATCCCGTATACATTTAGAGCACTCATGAAATCTGCTCTCCAATCAATTATAACAAAGAAAACTAAATTCTAATCCGTAATATCTGATATACAAAGCTATCAATTATATCACTACATACTAATCATAATCAAAGTTACAGAAAGCAAGAATCAAATACTATATAATCCAATAATACCATTCTCCTCCCCCTAACATATTTTCTATATCTCAATAAATACTCTATGTATCTCCCCATTACCTATAAAAAAACACAATATCTTTAAAAAATATATACCCCAAACATCACGCTCACTTCCACCAACGCCCTTCCTTAAAAAAATCTTTCATCCTACTCAAAAATAAACCACCTCACTTAGAACCTATTTACAATGTATTACACCTATACCGTAACCATGAGCCAAAACATCATTGGCGAATAACAAATTAAACATTTACCAGAAGAAAAAGCCAACACTCAGAAGATCTACAAAAAGATAATCAAAAATTCATCACTAACCACACACAGGTCACAATTCAACACTCAATCAACTGTCATTCAATTGCAAAATTTATTTTAACATCCCAAACCCCAAAAAAGAAAAATTAAATCGAAAAACCTAAATTGATATTAACATAACTCCAAAAATTAACAACAATATTAAATAGGACACGAACAAAACTATACTCAACATACAGTCTTTTAAAAATTTAATTCTCCAACTATCAAAAAGATTGAACAAATATATTTATACTATGAAACAACCGAATTCATCAGACCCCCCTTAATCATATTTTTTGTATCTGCTTTTTCGTTTACATCAAGTTACTAAGATTCTTCAATATTTCTTCAAATTTATCTTCTTCGAGCATCCAAAACAAGAAATCCAACGGACGAATCTTGTTATTCAAAAACTGCCTTGATGTCACCATTCATAAATTAAAATTATTCATATAAATCTTCGAGAAATATTCTCAAAGCAGTCGTTTTCCTGTAGATAGGTATTGAAATACATATAAGCAGCTAGAATGATGAGCTTCGATAATGAAGCGATAAAGATACCTGCATTTGATACCATTTATAATTCATCTAAGGAGAAACAAAATTTTAATATGTGTTATACCCTTTATCACGCCGTGAGTAGGAACCTCCTAAATGCAAAATAAATACCTATAAATTTAGAAAATAATTGATGCTATACTTACTCTTATAGATAAATCTGTTCATTTATTTATAGTTTATTGATAATAATTTTGAGACGCTATTATTATATGTTACCTATAAAAGATGGAACGTTGGCGGTCACTTATTGTACATCAAAAATACATATTTAAAATGAGGAATATAAATACACAGGACAATATAAATAAACAGGGAATAGTGTAATTACCATGTGAACAAGGAGAGAGGAGATCTCTATATCAAAACTATCATAAACTCCAACAAGAGACATCTCTATTCGAAATATAATAGGCATATATATATATATTATAAGGGATAATTTATATATTTAAGTTTTTATAAATATAATATACTATAATATATCATTAGTATTATTATATATATATATAATAATATATATATATATTAATATAAATATAAATATATATTATCTTATAAATTCTAAATATAGACTATATTATATATATATTAATAAATATATATTATATATAATATAATATATAGTTTAATATATTATATTAATATATATTATATTTTACAAATATTTTAAATATATATAATATATATAAAATTATTATAACTTATATATATATATATATATATAATATATTATAAAAAATATAAATATAATAGATATTAATATATATAATATATTTATATATAATTATATATATATAATATAATATAAATATATATAATATATATAGTATAGATATATATTAGATTATATAATATATATATATATAATTATATATATATATATAATATAATATATTTATATTATTTATATATATTATATTCAATTTTATATATAAATAATTTCTCAAGTAAATGAAAAATCTCATACGTAATTTTTTTTATTTATAATATTACGCTAACATTATATTTAAAGTAATTCGTATTTATTACATTTTATATATTCTCTAAATGATTGTAATTATATGTAGCAAACAATCACACCTGGTTTGTTATGGACTCAAGAAAGTAGTTTACTATGTACGTTACATTAAATTCGATGCAATTCATTTTGCTAGGAGGATGGACGATGTTGAGACCGACCCGTCTTTGCCTTATTCTTTTCCCACTCTGATTGAAAGAACCCGAGAAAACCTCTCTCAAATTCTAAAATGAGTAAACTCTTGAAGATAGGATTGAGTACTTTAGGTAAAATCTAAAGGCTGTTACATTAGACAAATTTAGTATGTTCGAAAACAATTTCCACCACCACTTTTCCATCACCACTTTTTGGACCTTATCATTGGCCTATAAGAAGCTAACATTCTATCACACACATCAACGCCTCCCAATCCATTGATAATACTTGTGTATAGATAAACGTACTGAGTTAACAAATTTTTTATGATTTCTTAGGCTATTACACGCCTTTTTTTTGTGCGAATGGATTATGCACCAGTAAGTTAGTTAACTAGCAACACAAAGATGCTAATTTTTCATTTCCATTTTGCACACACAACAATTATTCCATCTGAAAACTTGAAATCAAATTCCCCTTTCTCTTATTTAATAAATGTTTATTGGTTTCCAATGTACATTCCTGGATTATATTTTACTTACGATATTTTGTGGACCACAAGACTACAAATGTTCGAACTCAACATAAATCAAATCGTCCAAATTGACTAGATAAAATATATAATCAATAAAAAAACCAAAAGTATATTAGGTCAGGAATAGGTTACAAGATTAATTCATATTACAACGCGATATCCTAAAGGTAGTTTTTGGGCTTCCTTCTTGCCGCAATAAAAGTAAAAGTTTTTATGTGGATTCCATTGAGCTGTACAATTCATCCACATTATATATAACCCTCAAGAAATTATACTGTTTAATTTTCGAATAAAATTGTTTGCATTATGGTTTCCATAGGAATCATTACTTCATCAATGCTTATAGAATATTTATGAGAAAACGGAAAAGCTCTCGGCAATTTAATTCTAAGATATCTAGAAGTGAAAATACACCTTAGCAACTTTAAGGTAGAAAGTTGTCTTAATTTAACAGCTCAACATGAAATACTTTTTAATGGATATTCGTAAAGTATTTCCCTACTCAGATTTGAGCAATAAAGATATTAGGTAAATTTCTAATCATAACTGGATTATAGTTGATCAATATATATCTTATCTCTCTCTCTCTCTCTCTCTCTTCTCTCTCTCTCTCATCTCATACATATGTATAAGTATATTATATATATTTATATAATATTATATATATAATATATATATATAATAATAATAATATTAAATATATATATAATAATATATAATATATATAATATATATATATAATAATTAATTAATATTATATATATTATTATATAAATATATAATATATTTAATATATGTGCAGAATTTGATTATTAAATCTAAAAACGAGTACAAAATTGTAATACTCAATTCCGGCCAAGCCATATTTGGGATACATCAGAAAGGTTGATACACCAGTTATTTATAAATTTCTAAGCTAATGCATAAATAAAGAATATTTCTTTGAAATATATTTATTAAAATATAAAAATTATTCATAAATTTTTATTATAAGGCCTTTTTGTTTTGTAATAAGAATATATTAAAAAATCAATAAAATAAGAAATAATAAATTAGCATTAAAAAATTACTACAGTATATAAAAAAAACCGTATACATTTTAACAACAAATTTACATCCACAAACAATTTCAAATCCTATTTTATCAAGAAATATCAAAATATTGATTTCACAATTGTATGGAAACCAAGTAATCCTAAAAATGTGAATAAACCGGTTAAAAACGTAGAAACCTATTATATTGATTTATGGAGAGTATAAAATAAAATTTCCATTTTAATGGAATATTATCTTTTATAGCCAAATATTTAAAAATAACTTATTAAATATATATTATATGAAGAAATAGATAATAGTAGAGTACTTATCCCCAGCTAATAACATTAATAAACTAGTATTATATTAACTCGATAAATGATAATTTAGATATATTGTGTATATAGTAATCAGTATAATATATATAATATTAATATTTATAGATTTGCTATAAATAAATAAGTAGATAAATAAATATAATTGTATGTATTAATACTATATTATAGTCAAGATGTAAATATAATATATAGATTATAATAATATGAGATAGATAAGGATTATAATTATTCCTACATGATATATATTATATATATTAATATACTATATTAATAAATAATAATATATTAATAAATATATAATATATAATATATAATATATATATATATTATAATATAATATATATTATATTATATATAATATATATATATAATATATAAATATATAATACTATATATATAATAATATTAATTATTAATAAATAATAAATATATTTTATATATTATTTATTAAATAAAAATATATATAATATATTTATATATATATTAATTATAAATATATTAATTTATAATATAATATATATTATTATATAATATAATATTATTTATAATTATATATATTAAATAATATATTAATATATTATATAATTAATTAACATAATATATAATAATATAGTATATATAATAATAATAATTAATAAATAATATATAATAACTAATATTTATATATATATAATATATATATTATATATATATATGTATTAATATAAAATATATATATAATATATAAAATATATATTAATTATAAATTTATTATATATTTTATTAAAATTATAATTCACTTATTCTATTATATTATACTGGTTTATATAATATTAGTTCTTAGATAGGTTATAAGTTATATAGGATAATAATTACTTTTGACTTGATAAATATATCAATATAACATTTATGTTATATTATTATATATATTAATATATATTTCTATACTATATATATATGTATATAGATTATGATTATGGTTTAAGTGCCTACTATATACTATATATAATGCCTAAAGAAAACAATTAAAAAGCATATAATATATATGACTGGACAATAAACTATATTATAATCTATATATAGCTAATAAAGATGTTTATTATAATATATAAATATATTTAGTATATTTTAATAAAATAAAAATATTTTGTATATATTAAATATATATAATAATATATATATATATGATAATATATATATATATAGTATATATTAATATATATATATTATATATATATATATATATTAATATATATATATATATAATTATAATATATATATAATATATATATATGATATATTAATATATATTAATATATATAATTATAATATATATATTATATTATATATTAAAAATATTTATATATAATTATTAATAATACTATATTATATATTATTATATATATTTATATTTATATATATATATTATATATAATGATTAATATTATAGTATATATATATATATATATATATTATATATATATATATATATAAAATATTAACAAATTATATATATATACATATACTAGTTTATACAATCTGCAATAAAATATCTCTAATATTAATAATAATTATATAATTTTTAACTATATTATTATTATATATATAGCTCTGCATTAGTAGATAATTTACTATTTATATATGTATATTAATATATAATTATTTACGAATATTATGTGATATTATACTCTTGCTAAATATATATAGAATATACCAATATATTATATTAAATATTATATTACAGAACTTGTCAAGAAAATTTATTCGTGAGAGTATATAATATATTTATTAACGTTTTCATATTTAAAATAAATTATAATATATTATATATATATGATGTTTATAAAATAATAGCAAAAAGGACATAATAGGTATATATAGATCTAAAGTACAATACTAAGTCAAAAATATATATAATATAATATATTATCTGATGTTATCACACCACGTCGGTAAGCATCTATTATCGATACCTCTTGTCTTAATTTACTTACTTCCTGTTATAGTCTATATTTCCACGGTGGTATCTTTTCTTTGTTCTTCTTTTTTTCTCCTGCTTTCTTAGTTTTGAATACTTTAGCTTATATACAGTCCGCTACTGCCCTGGCAAATGCATAATATAGTTTATTAATCTCAGTCTTTCAATTGGCTGGGATAATTCTTGGTAGCACTTTATCTGCTACCCTAGTATATTTCTCCATTTGGAAACAATTTCCGATTTTTTTTTAGTTTGCATCTGCCCTGTATTCCCTTTATGGGGTCTTCATCTCTATATTTTGCTATTTTTATCAACATTTCCTCCTCTGAGCAATATTCTTCCTTTCCTGTTTGGACATTCCATATTTCATTCATTAGTTCCCTTTCTCTGTCTGTTGTATTATACGTTATATTTTCCATCTCTTCTACCACCGAATTTTCTGTATCTGTTTCCATTTCATTCTCCTCATTTCCCTCTTTTACCTCCAAAATGTCACTACCAACTATTTCTTCTTCTATTATTATGTTGTTGGTCAGTTATTAGATTTTTTCTTTTTGATTTTGACCCTCTTTAAATCAATCAGTATTTCCATTTCTTTCTCTTTGATTGTATTTTGTGTTACATAGTCTCTTGTTTGTTTTTTAGTTTGCTAATATCCTGTGTTCTTTTGTTTGTTTTGTTTTGTTTTGCTTTAAACCGCTGCTAGCACTCTTTGGTTGCGATTTTCTTTTATTTTCTACTAATTCTAAAGTCATTTCCAATTTTCTTCTCAACTATGTTTTGAGCTTCAATTTTTATTTCTTCAAGGTCTTCCTTCGTTGGTAATGTAGATTTCATTTTTCTTTTACCCTGTTTCTTTTCAATTCTTTAAAGGCATTGGGCGGTTTGTTGCGAATTAAGAATGACGAACTGGTTTTTTGCTTTGAATCATAGCTTTCCTGTCCACACTTTTTAAATTTTCCTCTAAAATCGTACTCGGCATAAAATCATTTGCAGTGAACTCCTTTTTTTCAATTACATATTTCCACAGTTCACTCTTATTTGTTTTTGTTGGTATAAGTTCTCCAATATAATAACTTTCCATCAAGTACAGATTTCGGGATAGTGTCCATTCATCCTTCTTCTCACTGATGGTCTCCTTATCATTTTGATTCAGAAAGTTTCTTTGTATGTACTCTTCAACCTCCTCCTCTATCTGCTTTATTTGTTCTTTAGTTATGTTGGTTTTTCATATCATGATGTTTGTAGCAATGCTGCTGAATCTCATATCTGGTGTATTTTCTATCTTCTCCCCATCTATCTTTTTTCTCTTTAACATCATTTGTTTCGCTCTTTCACTCGTTCCTTTCCTTGGGAATATTTCATGTCTAGCGTAAGTGAGACACCAAAAAATTTCTTTCTTCTCCCCCTCCGACCACATACTCCTAATTGCACCCCTACAATTGTAAGAGGCTTTCTTTTTCTCTGTGGTTGGTTATCTGGGTTGGGAGGATCCAAAGGTTCCTCCGACAATCCAGCAGGGGAGTTTAAAGTTCAGGGTGGGCTGAACTTCAGGGTTATCTAACCCAATGTTTCAGTTTGGAGAGAATTGTTTTGATGAATCTCGCAAAGAGCTGCCGTCCGCCCCTCACCGTCCTCTTCCGTGATGGAGTAGGGCGGGAACCAAGGGCTGTCCGACTCGCCTGGCAATGTGTTTTCTTTTTTTGTTTTCTTCATGGTTTTGAATCCAGTTTTTTGCAGGTTTGTTCGCTCGCACGACAAGTCGGCCCTCCAATACCGTCTTCCCACGCTTTATAGGATTTGGAAAAACGCGAAGACGGCCCATCGTCGGAGATTTCCCGCACCAGCGGAAAGGTCAACAGTACTCCGGCCGGAGGAGTATTTTCATGTTTAAGCCATGTGTAATCTTAAGCTTCCATTATGCTTTACACTCATAGTCACACTCAGAACATTTTAATAATTTTATATATTTTGATGCGTACGCAAGTGTGATCTTAAGTTTCCTTATGTGATTACACTCATAGCTGCAAAGAGAACATTTAAAATAATTTTATATTTTCAATGTTTAAGCATGTGTAAATCTTAAGTGTCGCTTTTCTGATTACACTCATAGCCACACTCAGAACATTTAAAAATAATTTTATATTTTCATGTTTAAGCATGTGTAATTTTTAAGCTTCTTTGTGGAATTACACTCATAGTCACTACTTCAGAACATTTAAATAATTTTTAGCAGTTTTTCAATGAAAGTTTTGGCGTTGTGATTACACTCGTAAGTCAACTCAGGAACGATTTAATAATTTAAATATTTCATTTTCGCAATTTTTAATTAAGGCTTCTTGTTCTCATTACACTCATAGTCACACTCAGAACATTTAAGATAATTTTAAAACATTTTGATGCGTAGCATATGTCTTTATAAAGTTTCCTATCTGATTTACACTCAAAAGCACACTCAGGACACTGTAAATAATTTTGTATATTTCATGCAACAAATTGGTCTTAAGCTTCCTTTGTGTTTACACTCGTAGCCACACTGAGAACATTTAAATAATTTAATATTTTGATGCGTACGCATGTGTAATCTTAAGCTTCCTTTCAGATTACACTCATAGACACACTCAAGAACATTTTAAATAATTTTATATTTTAGATGCTGTAAGCAATGTGTTTTTTTAAGGTCTCCTTGTGATTACACTCATCAGCCAACTCAGACAACTTAAATAATTTTAATATTTTCATGTATTAAGCATGTGTAATCTTAAGCTCTCTTTGTGGTTACACTCATAGTCACACTCGGAACATTTAAATAATTTTATATTTTGATGCGTAAGCATATGTGTTTTTAAGCTTCCTTTGTGATTACACTCGAAGTCACATTCAGAACATTTAAATATTTTATATTTTGATGCGTAAGCATGTGGTCTTTTAAGCTGTCTTTTCTGATGTACACTCATAGTCCCTCAGGAACATTTAAGTAATTTTATCTTTTGAATGGGCGTAAAGCAAGTTGTAATCTTGAAGTGCCTTTGTGGATTACACTCATAGCCAACACTCAGAAACATTTAAATAACTTTATATGTTTTGATGCTAAATCATGGTGAGCTGTTTTAAGCTTCCTTTCAGATTACACTCATAGCGATTACACAAAGAAACATTTAAATAATTGTATATTTTCGTGATTAAGCATATGAGAGCTTAAGTGTGATTCATTATTGCTTTTTCATAATTACAATGGGCAAATTTAAACTTTCTTTTATGCAAAATTCAGATGACTTCTCACTCTTCATTACTTTTTAAAATTTAAATTACAAATATTTGCAACAGAGGTTTTCACAATTATTTTTGTTAATGCGCTGTTTTTCCACTGTTATCGACTTTTTGAGGTAGATCTTTTTGAAAGTCCCTTTTTCACTTGGGAACCTTTTCGTCCTTGACTATCATCAACTAATGAGGGTCTGTTCGAAAAAATAAAAATTAAATTATATGAATGTAAAAGAAAATTCGAATAATTTCACACAAACCTTCTTTTAAATATATTTATTATTATTATTATCTACTCCCTTTCCTCCAGACTGGGGGTGAGGTTGGGTAGCATAAACCGGAAACAAAAGTAGAAGAAATATGCGACAAGTCGAAAAAGAAGCTGTCAGGCCTTACGGCCCCCCTTTATACCTCTGTGAGAAGCTCGTCCGCGGAGTCAGAAAATCCTCCGCTAGAGCCTCCACGGGACGCACGACGGACAATCACTATCGCTTTCACATGACATATATTTAACGTACTTTCATTTATTCTTCTCATTTACCCTTTCCTTCACACCACATAACTCTGCTAATACGTTCATGTCCTCATTTTAACCGCAATTCTTCTCACAGCCCACAGGCCCCTAGATTGTCCATCTGAACACATTGAACTTTAGATCTATCCGTCTTATTCCAGACCATAATTCGATTACTATACATGTAACAGCAAGGTAAAACCAACAGAACGCCTCATGTACGAACCGACTAGCAACACTCAAGACTGGTCCTTGTTCGAAATCGCAGCGGCAACGATTTAATTGCCCCAGGCCACCTTGTTGCGCATTCAAACTTTCCTACTTCACGGTCTACATCATCCGGTCGCGCTTTTCATCCAACCAATGTCCTAAATATTTAAACTCATACGCTTGTTCCAGGTTGTTCACCATCTAAAATAACTTCACACGCGAGGACTATACTCACTCACAACCAGACAGTATTCACTCTTATCTACGTTTACTATCAAAACTCCTCCTTTTACAGCACCTGGCCAAATCTCTCTAGACGCAAATCCTCTCAAACTCCCTTCAGATTCACCACACAAAACCAATGCATCCGCATATATAGGTAGGGCACCCATCCACTCTCTTCCATTTCCATCATTCTAACACCGGATCGTCCTGCCGATCGCCCACCTCTAATTCTTTTCATAAACCCATCCATATTCCAAATTGAATAACCAAGGAGACATAAACACATCCCCTGCCTTACTGCCGCTATTAATATTAAAGCCAATCACTTTTGACAGCCGATTTTTTCTTGAACCACGCTTTCAGCAATCCTGCAATACATACTTTGATTCGCATTCAGAAGCTACCAACCAACGACGCATATATAGTAATACCTGCAATAAGAGCTTTCCTATTAATCCTATCATACGCTGTTGCAAATCCATAAAAGCTAAACAATTTTTTCTTCTTCTCCTCATTTTCTCAATCATTTGTTTCAGAGTAAAGATTTGATCCAAGCACATCCTGCTGACCACTCCTAAAACGCACCTTTTTCTTCACCAATCAGTTCTTGCAGTCACTTCGACGGCACTCCTTTCGACCAAAATCCCAGGCATATATCTTCCTACAACACTAAATAAACTAATTCCATATTTTCTACTGTTCCCCTTATCTCCCTTACCTTTTTAAGGGTACTATTACTGCTCTTGCTAAAATCCCTGGCGGAACTATAGCCCTCCATAAACGATTTGTCCACACAACTTCCAAATCCAATCTCACCATCTCGCCTCCGTTCTTGGATCATTTCACCAGTAATGTTCATCTATACCTGCAGATTTTACCATTCTTCAACACTTTCTCACTCTACCAATACCTCCTCCTTACTATTGCCTCATCCACAAAAATACCTATTCCTTCTTGCCACCAACAAACCCACACATTCACTATACTCTTCATTACTGTTAATATTATACAGATACTCGAAGTTTTCTTTCCAGCACTCGCCCTGCACATCCATTTCATCGCGTTTTAGGCAAAAAGCATTATCCCTATTCCATTATTCTATGTTATATGATAATCCATCTCCATTTTCTTAATCTCTTTCGTGTCGTCTCCTTCTTCTATGTATAGTTAGCTTCTTATTCCTTGTAAGACGCCCATTCAGGCCTCCTTCCAAACATATTCATTTAACTGCATTTTGTTATCTCCAAACTTATGCGACTTATGCAGTCTTTTTAGTATTTTCTTTTTTCCTCCTTACAGGATTCCAAAATTTTTTTTCTTTTTTTTTGAAACTTCATCATTGGCTGTTTTAGTACAGTTCGACCACGCTTTCTTTTTTAGCTTTTAATAGCTTTGGCATTACCTCCTTCATTCCACCATTCACTGGTGAAAGATTCTTACTTCCTACTTTGGACGATGGCCATAACTTCCTTTGCAGCTGCTAACAACTGGGCTTCCTTCATGTTGCTCCCGAGATTTGTTCAAGTTTCAACTTGTTCACATTCAACTGATTTACTTGCGAGCGCTCTTAAATACTAATCCTTATTACGTTGTTCACTTAACTTCTCACGGTCTTAATTCTACCCGGCACTTCTTCCTAATAACTTTCCTGCTCCATGCCAAGCCCTCTCGACTAAACTTAATTTTTACATAAAACAACAATAATGATCGCGATAATCATCCAAACCTTTTTCAAACCGACTTAACATCGCAACACACA
>JABUQX010008328.1:0-24146 GCA_015478945.1 Trachelipus rathkii
TGGATTTGTGGTATAGAGGGTATTTTGGATGGTGCAGTTTGATTTTATCTGATTTTTATCTGATTTATCTTTGCTTTATTTTTTAGTTAAATATATGCATAAAAAAAATTAAGTTAATTAAACATATATATAAGGAATATTTTTTTTTAGTAAAAACGAAATTTTTTTTTTAAAGATAACAAAACAAAATAAATAAAGTTTTGTGTTTATGTTATTATCAAATAGATCAAGATATCAATAGATCAATAGATTCAATCTAGATCATAATCAATGTATCAACTGGATGGTATTGAGAGGTATGGAGGCGAGTTTTTGATTACTTGATTTTCCTTGATTTATTTACTGTTTTTTCTAATTATTGTAAATATGAAAATTTTTTTTTAGTTATTAAAACTTTACAAATAGGATATAACCTTTAGTAATAACGTAAAAGTTAAAAAGAAACTAAATCAAAAATAAATTAATGTTTTGTGTTATGTTATACATATACCCCTTTATTGATTAAATCCTGACCGATTCTAGTTAGATTCAATATCAATATCAAGATATGGTATGAGTGGTAGGAGTGGCTTAGTTTTGTATTTATCTCTGAATTTACTGACTTTAAATGTATTAAATATATCAATTTTTTTATATTATAACTATAAATAAGTATAATTTTTTTTAGTCTATAACAATAATGTTTAATGAAAACAAAACAAAATATAAATAAATCAGTTTTGTATCGATTTTTATCAAAATATGAACTTTGAATCAATAGATCTAATAGATCAATTTAAGATACAACTAGATTCCAACTAGATCATATATATTAGATCATTGTGATGCTATTGTGGGTATGTTGAGGAGTTAGTTATGTATTCTACTGAATTTAACTGATTTTACTAGCTTTAAGGTATTGTAAAAATGCATTAAATTTTTTAAGTTTAATAATACATTAAAAAGTAAATATTTTTTTTAGTATCAAACGAAAAGTATAAAGAAATCAAACTAAAATAAATTAAATAGATTTTTTTGTGTTTAATTATATATATCTCAAAATTATGACTCATGAATCAATAGATCAATTAGATCAATATATTCATATAGTCATGGTTTAAGGGATAGAGAGGTGGCTTGCGATCATACAGTTTGATTTACTGAATTTACTGCCTTTTTGCTTTTTAAGGTATGTAAATAATGCAATTTTTTTAAGTTATATAAATAAAAAGAATCAAATTTTATTTAGTAAAAAATCAAAATATTTTAAAACAAATTAAACAAAATAAATATATTTTATAGTAAAAACAATAAATGTTATTACATATACATAAACTAAATTACTAATAGTTTTTGATGTTATGTTTATAACAAAATATTGATGAATCAATTATGTATCATATAGATCTAATAGATATATATATTAATTAGATAATCATATCAGAAGGTGGTAGGTTATTTGCGAGGTATGGAGTATTTACTTGGATTTTTATCCGATTTTATCTTAGCTTTAAGTAGTAGAAATGTAAATTTTTTTTATTATTATAATCATAATAATATGAATATTATGTAAAACTATAATGTTTTAAGAAACATATATACAATTAATAAATAGTTTGTGTTATCGTATATCATAAATATCGACTTAGAATCAATAGATTCAACATAGATCAGATTTAGATTCAATATATTCAATTACATCACAAGTAGGATGAGGGTTTGTTTTTAGGTATTTGTCTTCCTGCGTCAGTTATTTTGATTTTACTTTCCGATTTACTGATATTATTTCTTCGTTAATTTATAGGTCTATTGTAAATCTATACATTATCATTTTTTATAGTTTAATATACTAGAAATTAATATTTTAATGTTTTTTAGTAAAAAACATTAATACTTAAAGAAACAAAACACTAAAAATTAAATAAACGTTTTTGTGTTATCTTCTTATCACCAAAATATGACTTTGAATTAATAGATCAATAGACTCAATAGATCAATTATGTATAACTTAGATCACAGATCACGAAAAGGGATGTGGAGGTGCAGTTTGATTTACTGATTTAATGCTTTAAGGTATGTATATAATATACATTATTTTATTAGTTTTATAATACATAAAAAGAATAATATTTTTTAGTACGACTTATATCCCATTGTTTGATATTAGTATTATCAATTAACGATAAAATAAAATAAAAGCGTTTGTGTTATGTTATACAAAATATTGACTTGAATCACCTAAGATCAATAGATCACATAAGAGGTTAGGAGGATCAATAGATCAAAGAAGGGTATGTAGGTGGCTGGATGGTACTTGGATTTACTGATCTTACTGATTTTAATCTGCTGTTTACAGGTTATTGTAATTACAAATTTTTTTTAAAGTTATAAATCATAAAAGAATAAATTATTTTTTAGTAATAACAACAATTTTAAGAAAACAATTTCTAACACAAAAATAACATTACAATACAGTTTTTTGTTGATTTAACTGTTATTATCTAATATGCTTGAATCATAGATCAAATGAGCTCATACGATCAATATGATCATTCGGATGGATATGTGGGCATAATGGAGCGGTAGTTTGATTTACTGATTACTGATTAACTGCTTTAACGGTATGTAAAAATGCAAAATTTTTAAGTTATCAAACTTAATAAATGAAGAAAATTTTTTATTGTTAATAAGCGTAATTTTAAATTGTTTTTTTCACCATTTCAAAGAAAAGTATATTAAATCATTTCTTTGTGTTTATTGTTAATAACAAACATATGTACTGACTATATTATCAATAGCCTTATTCAATTTTCTAGAAATCAATAGAATCATGGATGGTAATGTGTGGAATGAGGGTAGTTTGATTTTACTGTTTTACTGTAATTACCTGCTTAATGGTATGTAAAAATGCAAAATTTTTAAGTTTATAAACATAGTAAAAGAATAAATTTTTAGTAAAAACAAAAATGTTTAAAGCCATTAAAACAAAATAATAAAACAAATTAAAAATATATAAAAACAAAAAAAGTTAAAATTTAAAACGTTTTTTATTCTCTTCTAGAATTACTTATAAAATATAAAGTTGAAAAAATAAATTCAAGATATAAGGAGAAAAAAAAAAAAATAAAAATAAATAATAAAAATATAAACAACAAGTAGAATGTAAAAAAAAAAAAAAAATGTTAATATAATATCCTAAATTCAACATTATACATAAGTATAGATATTTGTATAAATGAGAGAATAAAAAATAGCAACCAATATATTCATTTGTTTTCAATTTAAGAAAAAAAAATTATATTAGTTACATTAATAAAAGAAAATGAGATCTTGAAATATAATTTAGTCTTCAACATTTAGTAAGACGGGTTATATTTCGACAGATCAAACTAGCAGTTGACGATATCGTACTATGATATGATTACATTTTTTGAACAGTTATGTGAACAGTAATATATTGTATTATTAAATGAATGTTTATAATACTTTAGTAATTAGCGGCTCCATCATCGGTGGCGTTGTCAACTCCTCTGATTCCGTAATCCCGATTCTTTCAGAAATCCCGGATCTGTCCATACCTTTTCTCTCCAATTTCAACCTTCAATACGAACTATTTGATTTTTTTTTTTTAGGGGGGAGGCGTTCCTCCGGGGTGCACCGGGACATAACCTTCGTACGATGAGTTTTACGTAAATCCTTATTTATCGGGGATCTAAGTTTGAAGAAGACAGAGGCTCAACTAGAACTTTTCATCTAAATTGAGTGGTGAACGAAAAGTGTGGGCCATAAGACCTTATCTCGCTAGCCCTTCTTAAACTCACAATATTGGCCACCCTGACCTTCAAAATTGGTTCTCACACCTTAGGACTCCTTAACTTTGACCATTCAAAAGTGAAAAACTTAGTAATTTCAGAGAGAGAAAGTCTAAGGCATGTAGGCCTTTGACCTGGATTCCCTTGCCTTTATTAGACTCGACGAATCTCAGATTAGACTTCCCCCCGACATTTATAGAACATCCATAACCTTAAACACTCAACGATTCAAAATCTGACAACCTTACGAAATTCCAAGTCATGTCGGCATTTAACTTAAATTTCCTGTTCCAACGCCCTCACGTACCTCAAGAACACGGCTCTTCCCGACCCAAAAACGCTCATTAGATATGGACACCTCCAAACGTCAAAATTATCGATCTTTAAACAAAATTCAAGTCATGTGGCTATTAAGATTCTTGGTTGACGGTTCCATTGACATCAGAAAACGCATCGCCGACCTCGAAACCCCAGATTCTCCCTTCATATTTTTGTTTTTTTTTTGCTGTTTAAAACGTCTTTGAAATATCTTTCGAAAATAACTGCGTCGTAAAAACACACGTCGTCGAAGCGTCTCCGGCTCCTGTGGCTTTTGGGAGGATTGATAGCACGTAATACCCGTCTACTGGTAAAAAAAACTACCTAGAGTTCCTGAACTTTGCATCTATAAAATAATTTTATAGGATTTCCAGCATTCCAGGCTCCTGGAATCCAGTCATCTGCTGGATCATCTGCCGAACTTGCGTCCGCTCACCTACTGTATATATATAATATTATAATACATATTACTATTTATATATTATATATATAATATTATATATATTATACTATATATATACTATATATATATATATATATTTTTATTTATTTTTATTATCATATATATATATATATATTATTAACTATATATTCATATAAATATATAATATATATATATATAATTTATTATTATAGTCAGTATATATATTCTATATTATTTTTAATTTATATATATATATGGCAATATGTATATTGTGGCGTCTGGCGCAGGAGGCTGCCTAGCACCACTGATGAATCCTAAGCAGCTTCCGATGAAGAAACGTCCTACTTTTATCGTGAAACATGCATCACTCTCTTCATGATCTATTTATTGCATCTATTATTGAAGGTGGTTATTTCAAAGACGCTGGAACTTCTTAACCCCTTCAACTGGTGAGCTCACCTGAGCTGGACCATGGACCCTATCAACCATCAAATGCAGTTTTCTTCTGTTGGGAGCTACTCTTGTTCGTGTCATGCCTGTAACGCCCTGCATCCCTACTCTCACTACTTCCAACTCAGCTTCTGCAAGGTGCGGACCAACGCAACGTAAGAGTAAGCCGTGGTCGAAGCCTTTCTCAGTTGACCTTTAATGTTGCACACTCTGACAGGGCTAAACTTTACGTCCTTCATAACTACCCGACGTCTACCAGGTTGGAGAGCGCGAGTGTGCTCGCGGCATTGTCACTCGGGGGAGTTCTGTGGCGTCTGGTGCAGCAGGCTGCTAGCACCACTGAAATGAATCTAAGCAAGCTTTCCGGAGAAACGCCATTTTATCGTGACAACGTCATCTCTTCAACATATTTCATATTATCTATATTGAGGTGGTTAATTCACAAGACCAGAAAATAAATCCCTTCAATTATGAGAAACATGGCGTTTTAGCAATCTCCTACACATGATCTTGTTAATATAGTAATGTTCAAATACAAAATATAAATGTTAAGTATGTTATGTTATTTGTTTAGCTTTTCAAAATATTTGAAGTATTGCTCGCTCTCAAATATAACTAGGAACTAATTTTTTTAAACAATACTTATTTACAAAAAAAAATGATAGTTTATGGGAGAGATTTTAGACCATAGAACCTTGAAATTAAGAGATTCTTGAGACGCTTTATAGCAGTTTTTATGTTTATTTGGTATCAGAACCCATAATCAGACGGAAATTGTAAAGTAAGTTACAGCTAGAGATATTTAGGTTACTAGAGAAGGAATCCGTGGCTAGCAGAATCTCAGACAGAAGTATAAGATATTAAGATGAGAGGTAAAAATATGGTGTTCAACAGATTCGAGATAAACACAAAGCCACAAATATTACCAAAGTCTATAAAGAAATCACCACTACGATTGTCTGTTATATCTTCTATGATTGTTTAATATCTTTATAGATAATGTAGTTAAGTTATTTTATGTAGTTTTTATGTTTATTGTAGTTTAAATTAGGTTTACATTTTAGGTACTTATGAAAATGTTTGGGAAATCATTATTCTATTATTGCTGATGATAATGTATTGGTGGCGGATCCTAAAGATAATTTGTTCTGTTAAAGTAAAGGTTTAGAACCCCTGTTTAAGTAAAGGTTTAGAATTTCCTGCTTAAAGTAAAGTTATGAAAATTAGTACAAAATCAAAAAAAGGTGATTCTCAATCTGAGTTATATATCATAAAGGTGAATGGGGAAAGATTAACAGAAACTAACTAGGAATGGACATTGGAGCTTTCTGTGAGATGAAAGAAGAAACTGACTATAAAGTTGCGGAGTGTGAAAGAGTGTTAAGTAGTCTTAGTGAAATATGGATAAAAAGGAAATTTATGTAGGAAATTAAAAATAAAATTGCTTGAGTGTATGTTTGTTCCAACTGTTTTCACGGAAGTGAGAAGTGGGTATTAAATTTAAAATGATAAAAAAAAGGTGGAGGTTTTGGAAATGAAAGGTTTACAATATATTTGTGGAGTAAAGAGATGAGATAGGATTAGGAATATGTACCGATAGGAGAAATGCCTGATGGAAAGAGCAAATCAAAGGGTAGCAAGATGGGATGGACACGTGTTTAGAATGAATGATGATAGATTGACTATGAAAGTTTTTATGTCCGAAGTGATAGGCTATAGGATAAGGGAAAAACCTAAATGGAGGTGGCTTGATGGAATAAAGGAGCTATTAATAGCAAAGGGAATTAGTATGGATGAGGAAAATAGATTAACGCATGAAAGGATAACTTGGAAAAGAGTAGTACATGGAAGTTCCATCAAGGTTGCAATTAATTGAATAACTAAGAACAACGCAAATAAGTGAACAGCATTCCCGATTTGCAACTGATACCACCCCGCAGTTATGTGGGAGACGTTGATAAAAAAAATCAAAAATACTTTATTCTTGTCCATGGTATGTATTACATAATACTTATTAAAAATAGCAATTTAATATAAAAATAAATACATAGATGAGAAATGGGCTACTAAGTGGACGTTTTCGTCCTTTAATAATAATAATAATAATAATAATAATAATAATAATAATAATAATAATAATAATAATAATAATAATAATAATAATAATAATAATAATAATAATAATAATATAATAATCATATATCAATAATAATATAATAATAATAATAATAATAATAAAATAAAAAAAATAATAATAATAATAAAAAAATAATAATAATAATAATAGAAATATATATATATATATATATATATATAATTATATAATATAATAGATATATCTACTTTTATATCTAGTCGATATCGTAATTTAATATTATAAATATATAAAAATATTTATATATTACGTATAGCTAATACCATATATACATACATTGTCCTATATACATGTATTAGTTTATAATATATTAGTAGTTTATATATATATATATATATATATATATAATAGTATATATATATTATATATATATATATATATAATTAATATACCTATATATAATAATTATATATATTAATATATACTATATAATATATATATATATAGTCGATTCTCCATCAACTGCTTTATATTAATTAAAAATTAAATAACATTCATATTTTTTCCATCAAGAGTTGTAAAAAACTAAAAATTAAAACCGGTATTAATAAAGTTAAAGAAAATTTTATTTATTTATTTATTTTGAAAACTGGTTTGAAGATAGGTTTCAATTTTCCGTGGGAAATTATAACATAATTTGCCAAGGGAAGCTTGGGCAATTATTTCCTTAATTCTAATTCGATTTACATAAAATAAAAGAACAATATGTAGCATTTTGCATTTTGAGAGCTCTAAACAGTCAATTTTGAGCGATTTTCCTGTATCTCTATTGGTGTGTGTGTGTGTTTTTTTTTTTGTTTTTTTTTAAAGTATTTGAAACTCGAACTGAATAAAGATAGATCTATTTATCTAAAACATTATCTAAAAATAGGGTTTTTGGATATCTCCAACCAAAATTCTAGCAATAAGGTTTTTATTAATGTTTTTTTTTTTATTAATTTTTTTCAATCCATCCGATCAATAATAAATTTTCAGTTAAATCTTATTAATATTATATATATATATATATATATATATAATATATATATCGATTTTTTTTCTATATTATACTATATAATATTATATCTATGTAAATTATATATTATATATACTATATTATATATATATATATATATATATACTAATCACCTAGAATATATATATTATATTAATAGGTATATATATATATATATATCTATATATTTTATAATATATATATAGTGATATTTAATGATATATTATGATATATATATATATATATATATATTATATATATATATATTATATATAATATATATATATATATATGTGTTTGTATCTTGTATCCTGTATTTGTATTTTTCTTTTTTGTATTTTGCCTCTGAGCACTAGGAAAATTGGGTATTCAAAAACATTAACTAAATTTTTAAAAAAAAGATGTAAGCCACCCAATTATATATGCCCTAAAAATATCATATTGATCGGATGAGCAGCAAAGAGGAAAAAAGCTATCGCTGTTTTTTTTTTTTTTTTTTTTTTTTTTTTTGCGTAGTGAAAAACTGCAATTTATTCTTTTCCTTCGACCAAATAAGAAGTTTTTAGAGCATGTATAATGAAAAAAAAGCTGAAATGTCTTTAGATATTTCTTTTATTATTTCCTACCCACTCCTTGGAAAGGGCCTGCCCCGTGAGTGGTGATAAAAAAAACTGTCCTCCCCCAGGAAGGTCATGGCCTCCTAGGAAAACCACGACCTGTCAGTGGTACCCATCGAGAAAGGTCCTTGTGTTACGCGGGCCTAACGGCTAAATCCACGTGCTGGCCAGACTTATCGCGGATGCCGGGAAGTTTTCCCATTAGTAAGGCAAGCCCACTACCAATGGTGAACAACCTCAATTGAACGTTATGTGGGACGTCTGAGTTATTAAGAGAATAGGGCTCACATTCTCTCGCTCCACCCAGTCTCGAACCTGGGCCCTCTCGCTTGCTAGGCGAGTGATCTACTTCTGAGCTAGGAGCGCTCTTAGTGAGTGGTGATATTCTGAAAAAAAAAAAAATTACTTCCTTTTTATTTTTATAACCTTTTGTATACTCAACATAATTTACATAATTTAAAAATTATTATAATTACAATATAACAATATAATATTATTAGGAGGGATAATCTGGCTTAGGCTGAGTCTCAGGATATATAAAAGTTCCTGCTTTATTTGCACACGATATCATTTACTCTAGGTTATGAAATTTATGAAGAATAAATAAAGCTTTTTTTTTCACTTACAAATATGAAGATTTCTTATTGCGCATAAATTTTATTCCGTTATTGCTCCGCATCTAACTACAACTGCACCAAAAATACTTAAGGGTGCTCCGAATCTGGGTCCTGGTCTGGGACCACTCAAAACCATGAGACTCCGCTTCCAACTTTGGCTCAGGTTTACTAGCCCTACTTATATATTTACTTAGTTTTTTATTTTAATATCTAGTAATATTTTTGGATTTACAAATAGGTAACTAATTTAACAGGAAAACCGACGTAGTTACAAAAAAATATCGTTTAAATTTTCTACTGCATTTGAAATTTTCGATATTAAAAATTTCTGCCTCTTCATAATGTCAAAAAGAATAATTTGGCCATACTTAAATATATCAATTGTTTTTCTGGTAGAACAAACTAACTACTATATAGTTATCGTATTTACTTATCAATTGTTTTTCTGGTAGAAAACTAACTAACTACTACATAGTTCTCCTATTTATGTTTAAGATTTATATTTAAAAGGAAAATATAAAACGCATTTGCAGGCATCTCTTGGAAGAAGATAATAAAGATTTACACAAGGGAAATATATTTATAAGTATGTATATATAAACAGGAAAACGTGTGTATTTATGGAATGCTAGTTTTAAAAGGGAGTATGTAGGTGGTTGGAGGTGTGTCTGAAAATCTATGAGAGCATACCTATTTACAACGACAATTTGAAACACGATATATATATATATATATATTATATTATATAATATATATTATATATATATTTATATATATATTATAATATACTATATTATATATTATAATTATTATATATATATATATATATATATATATAAAGGGAGGACGTAGCACCTTCCGAAGAGATACAAGTTCTCCCATTGGTCATAATTTACCGAGTGTTAGATTTGAATTTGGCTGGTACATCTCTTTACACACCATTACTCTCTGTTTAACCGTTGCACGTTTCACCTTCTCACAGAGTATTTCTAGCGTAATTCAATCGTGCTACACTGGAGCACTCTGGCTTCAGCCACCCTCGCTCTAATTTACATAGCCCAAACAGATTTACAAGTACATACTCGAGCATTACCTTTTTTTAATAAAAAAGAGTAAAAATGGCGAATCCTAAATCTGTCTCGGAGACCAGTGGTGGGGCGGCATACAAACAATGCCACTCGTCTACTCCTTCCCATCACAATTTGGAATTTGCGGCCTCCGTTAATGGGGTTAATGCCGTTACGACTTCGCCACTGTCTAGTTACGGTGCACGATCTTTTTTTATTATCTTCTCCAATATTTTCAGTCTTCATTCTAATATCCAATTTGCTGAACATTAACTAGCTTCCTCCAAGCCTCACTTCCTGTTCTTGACCGAAGCTCAGATGCTTGAGCTCTCCAACAGCAAACCCTACTTTGTTCCCTCCTACTGTCTCTATACTCCATTTTCAGCCAAAGACGGTTACTGTTCATGTGTGAACAACGAAGTTGCTTGTTCTCGTGCTTCTACTTTGAAGTGGAGTTTTCTAAATTTTCTACCTTGTGTGTGTGTGTGTATGTGTGTGTGTGTGTGTGTGTGTGTGTGTGTGTGTGTGTGTGTGTGTGTGTGTGTGTGTGTGTGTGTGTCTCTCTCTCTCTCTCTCTCTCTCTCTCTCTCTCTCTCTCTCTCTCTCTCTCTCCTCTCTCTCTCATCTCTCTCTCTTTCTTTTTCTCTCTCTCTCTCTCTCTCTCTCTCTCTCTTTCTTTTTTTTTTTTTTCTTCTCGCCAATCAACTATCAAATTCATTTGTTTTGCTTATTTATCTCCTAACTCTACTGATTATCCTAAATTGTTTGACTATATACACTCCAAAATGGAGTATATTCCCTCATCTCCTCCTTTCTCTAAAACCATCATTTCAGGTGATTTCAAAATTCACAACCGCCAATGACTTTTCTGTATTACTCAAAAACACAGCTGGTGAACTTCTCTTCAATTCAGATTTCCTTGATCAACAGACGCAACTTCAAACCCGTATACTTGATCGTCTTCGAGAGGAACCCAAGATTCTTGAGCTTTTTTTAACTTTTAATCCTTCTCCTTATTCTGTTAAACTCCTTCTGCCTCTGGGATCCTCCGATAATCTTCTTATTTGTGTATCCTCTTCTATCTCTTCAAGTCTTTCGCAGGAAAGACACCCACCAACTTCGAGGAAAAGTTTTAGGCATTTCGGTGCATCAAACGGGTCAGATTTACGGTCATGCTTCTTTGATTCCTTGGAATGATTGTTGCTTCAACGGAAGAAGTCCCTCAGAGTTCGCAGAGCGCATAATCGAAACGGTTCTCGCTGGCATGAAGGCGCACATTTCATAATTTTTCCTTTCAACTAAAACTAACAAACCTTGTTTTAACTCTGCATATTGACGAGTTATTCGCAACACGGACGCTGCCTTCAGGAACGACAGTCTTCTTTAAACACCAGAAACTCTTGCAACTTATATTTCACCCCGGAATCATGTAAAACCTATTCTCCGGACACTAAAAACTCTTTTCTCCGTAGAAAATACAATAATCTTTCCGGTTCCTTTTCCTCACTCTTTCTGACATGTTACAAAAAAAATGTCAACTTTAATTTGATTCTTCCTCTTTCCTTCCTCTACTATCTTCCGAAAGCACAACTGTCGTTTTACCTTCCGCTAAAACTAGATTCTTCGATCAAACCTTTACCTCTAATTCCACCTTAGACAATTCCGGAGCTATTCGTTCTTCTCCACCCACCTCCAACTAATAAATGAGTGTAATTTTTCTAGAGATGGTATTTCTGCTCTCTCTAGGTTTAGCACTAAGAAAGAGTATGGACTTGATGATATTCCACCTGTGGTTCTCAAAACTTGTGCTTCAGAGTTTGAATCTTTCCTTGTTAAACTATTTCGTCTCTGTCTTTCCATTTCGAACTTTCCCATCCTGCTGGAAACGCAGGACTTGGACCCATCCAGCTTGGGCCTAAAAAAAGGAGGTCGTTTCTGTGAATCTTTTGATGCCGAACCTGACAAATCAAAAACCTTCGATAGAGTCTGACTGAAAGATTTGACTTATAAACTTTTCTCTTTCGGTATCTATCCTTCTCTCTCTGTTTTCCTTTCCGGTCATTCTATAGCAACTTTGGTAAAAGAAATTCGTTCATCATTTAAATCTATCAATAATGTTACTCAGGGTTATGTCTTATCTCCAACACTTTTTTTACTTGTCTTTAGCGATCTTCGTTTTGTTACTTCTTCACCAATTCACTCCTGTGCCGACGACTCTAACTTTCATCACTCCTTTCATTTTGAAGTACCCCTCATCCAGCGGCAATTAACTCATGCTGGGAGGGTGGCCTTGGGGAATCTAACCTTAGATCTTTGTCGAATTTCTAATTGTGGCAGAGAAAACATGGTTGGTTTCATGACCTTAAAAACTTATATTTTCCATCTTTCTTCTCCACACAATATCCCACACAATTAAATCATCTTGTTCAAAAATAAGCAACTCAAACCTTTCGTTTGTCCTTAATATTCTTGATGTTTTTTTTTCTCGTAATCTTTCTTGGAAAGATTATATTATTTTTCTTTCTAAATCAATTTCTAAAAGGTTGGGTGTTCTAAGGTTACTTCGGAACTTCGTCGTCACCCCATTTTCTTTCTCTTTATTTAATTGGTGCTGGGTGGGACGTCTTTCAAAATAGGTGTAATGAAGAACAGAGTCGTCTGCATAAGAATGGATAGGTGATGACGCAATATTGAGAAGGTTATTATTAATATAAATTAGAAATGAGAGTTTGCGATAGGAATGAGCACAGAGGAACAAACGGTGGCTGTCTACAACAGCTGTTATAAAACGACATAAAAGGAAATCAGACTGAAGGCCACAGAGAGAAGAATGGATTTCGAAAGAGGGAAGTTTAGAAATCGCAGATTTGTGCCAGACTTTATCAAAGGATTTGGATTTGTCTAGCGCTACAGTAAAAGATTCACCTAAATACCGAAGAGCAGAAGACCAAGAAACAGAGAGAAGAGAAAGATGATCCTCAGTAGGTAGTTCCTTACGAGTGCTATACTGGCCATACTCTCTAATAGCCAGTATGGCACTCGTAAGGAACTACGAATGCCATACTGGCTATTAGAGAGCCAGTATGGCAGTATGGGTCTCTAATAGCCAGTATGGCACTGGTAGTTCCTTACGAGTGCCATACTGGCTATTAGAGACAGTATGGCAATATGGCCAGTATGGCACTAATAGCCAGTATGGCACTCGTAGTTCCTTACGAGTGCCATACTGGCTATTAGAGACAGTATGACAGTATGGCCAGTATGGCACTAATAGCCAGTATGACACTCGTAGTTCCTTACGAGTGCCATACTGGCTATTAGAGACATGAATTCAAGAATTGAGGTGTTTCCAAATCTTTCTGTTCAGGATAGATTCTAATTAAAACTTTGGAAAGATCTGAGGTTAAAGCGGTATGACGGTAGTTAGAGGTTTGAGAGGAGTCCCTCCCTCTTCGACATAGGCTCAATGATAGTACGTTTATAGCAGGATGGGAAGGTTGAAGTGGAGTTCAATTTAGAAGGCAAAGTTCAAGCTCAGAAGCACAGGTTTTGAGAACCACAGGAGGGATTCCATAAGTTCCATAAGCCGCTTTAGTGGTTAGCTCAAAAGATGTAATAATAGGGTCTTTAGAAGTAACTACATTGTTAGATGTAAAAAAGCCGGAGAAGGGGAGAAGGGGGGGGGAGAAGGAATAGTTCAGAAATAGTCTAAGGTGGAATTAAAGGCAATAGTTTGAGAGAAGAGTTCACCTTAAAACATAAAGCGACAGTTGTGTCGTCCGCATATATTAAATGAGGGAAGGAAGATGAATACGAGTTGACAATTTTAGCATAATCCCAAAGAGGTTGTGAAGAAGAGGAATCGGAAAGATCATTACATTTTCCGTGGAGAAAGGTTTTATATATATATATATATATATATATATATATAATTATATATATATAATATATATATATATATATATATATATATATATATATATATATATATATATATATATATATAATATATATATATATATATTATATATATATCTTTTTTCTTTATCTACCTTTTTTCCCAAGACTGGGAGTCAAGGTGCGCTAGCAAGCATCGAAAAGAAAAGCAGTAGGAGAACATGACCAAATGTCGAAAAGAAAGCCAGGCCTTACCGCCCCCTCTGTGCCATTAATTAGTAGAACTCGTCGCCAGACAAATCCACCCTAGAGCTTCATGGGACCCGCGACGGAACCACACTATGGTAGTCGTCAAGTGTAGGGTTCATCCCTGGCCCAGGTGGGCCACAACCATACCCCTACACACCCCGCCATTCTCTCCTAATTATGCATTTCTTCTCGCCTCTGCCAAACTCACATTTCTGACCTTCCTCCAAACATTCCTTTACTGACTCAATCCACTTCTTCTTCGGTCTTCCCAACCGGTTGGTTCCCAACACACTCACCACTATACATCCTTTTAACCAAGCCGATTATCATTCATCCTTTCCATATGGACCAAACCATTTCAACATACTTTCATTTATTCTCTCGTTTACCCCTTTCCTCACACAGCACACAACTCTCTAATATGTTCATTTCCTCATTTTATCAATTCTTCTCACACCTACACGCCCCTAAGATTGTCCCATAACTGAACACATTGAACTTTAGATCATACTTTCTTATTCAGACCATAGCCTCGCTACTATACAATAACACGGTAACAACATACCCTCATGCAAAACCCTAGCTCATTCAAGAACTTAGTCCCTTTGCATTCACCAACGATTTAATTTAAACTCAGCCACCTTGTACCATTCCAACTTTACTCTACACATATAGCATACACAGTTCCCTTCTCATCCAACACATATCCAATATTAACTCAGACACTTGTTTCAGCTGCTCACTATTACATAACTTCACACTGAGGGCTATCCTTCACTCACAAACCATAACCTTACTCTTATCTACGTTTACTTTCAGGCCCTCCTTTTACATACCTGCCAAATCCTCTCTCTCTACCAATCTTCTCAAACTTCTCAGATTCACCACACAGAACCAAATCATACCGCATATATATATATATATTAATATATATTTATATATATTATATTATATATATATATTATATATATATATATATAATATATATATATATAATATATTATATATATCTATATTAATATATATATATATATATATATATAATAATTAATATAATCAAAAAATATAAATGTAAATCACTAACCTTATTTTTATTCACTTTAGTCTATAAATAGCCTTGTAGTTTTCAAGCAAACGTACAAACACACGCACACACTCAAACAAACATACAAATACACATACAAGCACACTAATTCACAAGCATGCGCGAGCTTATATTTGCAAATAATATTTACATCTAGGTAGGAACCTCATCCCAATTCCCCCCGACCTCCCAAATTAAATGAATGAGTAAGCCGCCGTTGAGGCCACTCAGTCCCACGCACGCTTTATTTCCTCTATTGTAGATCAGCCCTGAAGGCAGAGTTGCAGAGCAAGCCCTTACACCCACTTTGCGCCCACGTCACGCCTACAATAACTTATCCATGCGTAAAAATATGCAGAGATCTTCTGGATATTATATATATATAATATATATTATATATATATATATATATATATATATAGATATATGTATCATTGTATATATATATATATATATATATATATATATATATATATATATATAATATATATATATATATAATATATATATATATATTTATATATATATATATATAATATATATATATATATATATAATATATATATATACATATATATATATATTATATATATATTTATATATATATATAATATATATAAGTTATATATATATAGTCCCTACATATATTCTTAATATATATATATAATATATATATATATATATATATATATATATATATATATATATTATATATATATAATACTACTTATCTCCTATAATAGTTATATAATTTATATGTATAAATAGATGTATCTATATTATATCTATATTGCTATTTAAAATAAATATATATATATCTATATATATTTATATATATAATATATATATATATATATATATATATATATATATATATATATATATATATATGGACAAAGTTACTTAACGCCCACAGTCCCACACGGAACGGGAGGTCGGATAAAAAAATATTGTATCTATGATACAAATAGATTTTCTTGGGGCGAAATGATTTTTTTTTTTAACTTGTTCTAGGGGCGAAATTAGGTTAGGTTAGGTTAGGTTATGTTAGGCTGTTAGGTTAGGTTAGGTTAGGTTAGGTTAGGTTAAGTCAGGTTAGGTTAGGTTAGGCTAGGTTAAGTTAGGTTAGGTTAGGTTAGGTTAGGGTACGTCAGAAAAAAAAAATTCATCTCGCCTATAAAGCATCTATTTATGTATCATAGAGGCAACCTGTGAAATTTTTTTTTTGATCCGAGCTCCCATTCCGTGTGGGCGTTAAGTAGGAACCGACCGGGGCCCCGGCCCCGGCCCCGGCCCCGGCCAACCCCGGCCATTTTTAGTGACCCCGGCCCCGGCCAAAAATCAGGAAACACCGGGGTTTTCAACCGGGGTTAACTGTAAATTTACATTAAATAATAGAGGGTTAAATCAAACAAAATAAAAAAATATATTTTAATTCCATTACTCCTTTGTTATAAATTGATGCAAAATATATAAACATACCTAAATATAATCAATTTTTTTTTGGTATTTACTATGATTTCAAATTAAAATTGAGGCCAAATTATAATTTTTCCGAGTTTTTAACATAAAAATATTCGAAATTTTATATATCAAACGAATTCGGAAAAGGAAATAAATATAATTGTTAAAATATTAATGTATTTAGTATTTATTTAAAGTAAATATCTTCAAAAAAATTAAATATTTTCCGAAATCTCTTCAAAATTAATTTAATTTAATTTGAATTTAATATTATTAATATATATATAAATATATATTAATTATAATACATATATATATATATATATTATATTATATATATATATATATTATATAATATATCACATATAAATGGAAATATACAAGATAAAAGTAATATATTATATATATATAATATATAATTTATATATATATATATTATATATATATAATATATATATATATATATATATTATATATATATATATATATATATATTATATATATAATATATATATTAATATTATTAATATAATATATATATATATATATATATATATATATATATATATATATACTATTATATATACTTTGAGAGGAGGCCCTTGGATTCTTTTTTAGTGTTGTGCTTTTACTGTCACTTCATTTTATTACTAAATGTACACAAAATAAAAACATTGTTAAAGATCACTTTTTTTTATGAATAAATTTTAAAAAGGAAAGCTAATTTTCGTCCGGACACAGGCGAGACCTCTTCAGGCTAAGGACTGGATGAATTCTTTCTTGATCTTCATCAGTTCAATTGTGTTTCAGTTGGTCTGCTATTTTCTTCATGGTGTTGTTGAAATATTTCCACCGGGATGCTTATTGTAGTTGTTACTATTATAAATGCAAAAGGATTCCATGATTTTGAGATGGTTCGTGTGATTGATATTTCTGATCATTTTTATATTGTTGATATTGATAGAATGGCCTGTGTTACGCCTATGACTGTTAAAGCTGAATTTATGCTGTCCTTGGGCAGGTCATCTGTATGTTGATTTTTTCTTCTTTTCAAATATCTATGGTTCCACCTATATATGTTTTAATGCAAGTATTGCAGGGGATGTTGAATAATATACAGCTTTGGGGAGGATTTTCTTGTTTCGTTTTGGGGGTTTGAAGAAATGTTTTTTTAAGGTGAGTTTATTTGATGAATGAGGGTAATAATTTTTTGGTAAATAATTTGTTTTAACGAATATAATGGTAATTGAGGAAATTGGCAAAAAGGAGGTGTTGCTATTTTCGCGGGAAAGGTGCTATAGTACCTCTTTTTTGCTTTGTTAAATGCTTTTGTGATGAAAACTCAGGATAGTAAAGTGATTTGAAAGTATTGTGGATGTATTTAGTTTCTTGTGCTAGAAGAGGGGGAGAGCATATACGAAAAGCACGGAGAAATAGAGAATGAACAGAACAGCTAATTTTCTGTTTGGGGAATGATTAGATAGCCAATGTATATAGGTTGGTGCGAATGTTGGTTTTATGTTTTTTTGGTTTTTCATATATATAGTAAATTGCAAGTGATTGTTTTTCCATGTGTTTAAGGTATCGAGGAAGGGGATAGAGTTGTTGGAAAGCATTTCTATCGTATACTGAAATGAAGGATGAATAGAGTTAATATATTTTAGGACATCATTAGGGTTGGTGTTGTGAGGGAGGGAGACAAAAAATGTCATCTACATATCTAATCCATAAACTATTGTTAATAAAGGGTGGGGTAAAATATGATAAAATTCTGTTAGTTCCATATATATGTTACTGAGTATGGGAGACAGTGGGGATCCCATACTCAGGCCGAAAGTTTGTTTGTAATATTTGCCATTAAAATGAAAGAAGTTAAGTTGTAATGAGAGATTAATGAGAATGTTTTAATATAATGAAAACGAAGAAGGCCAATCTCTTATTACAACATAACTTCTTTCATTTTAATGGCAAATATTACAAACAAACTTTCGGCCTGATTATGGGATCTCCACTGTCTCCCATACTCAGTAACATATATATGGAACTAACAGAATTTATCATATTTTGACCCCACCCTTTATTAAACATTAGTTTATGGATTAGATATGTAGATGACATTTTTGTCTCCCTCCCTCACAACACCAACCCTAATGATGTCCTTAACTATATTAACTCTATTCATCCTTCAGTTCAGTATACGATAGAAATGCCTTCCAACAACTCTATCCCCTTCCTCGATACCTTAATCACATGGAATAACAATTACTTGCAATTTACTATATATAGAAAACCAACATTCGCACCAAACTATATACATTGGCTATCTAATCATTCCCCAAACACAAAATTAGCTGTTCTGTCATCTCTATTTCTCCGTTCCTTTCGTATATGCTCTCCCCCTCTTCTAGCACAAGAAACTAAATACATCAATACTTCAAATCACTTTAACTATCCTGAGTTTTTCATCACAAAAAGCATTTAACAAAGCAACAAGAGGTACTATAGCACCTTTTTCCCGAAAAATAGCAACACCTTCTTTTTACCAATTCCTCAATTAGCCAATTATATTCGTTAAAACAAATAATTACCAAAAGCATTTATATTACCCCTCATCCATCAAATAACAATCACCTAAAAACATTCTCTAAACCCGCTAAAACGAAAAGAAATCTCCCCCAAAAGTTGTATATATCACATCCCCTGCAATACTTGCATTAAAACATATTTAGGTGAAACCATAGATTTGCCAAGAAGAAAAAATCAACATATACAGATGACCTGCACAAAGACAGCATAAATTCAGCTTTACCAAGTCATAGGCGTAACACAGGCCACTCTATCATATCACAATATAAAGATGATCAGAAATATCAATCCCACGAACCATCGCAAAAACATGGAATCCTTTTGCATTTAATAATAGTAACAACTACAATAAGCATCCCGGTGAAGTTAAGATAGATTTTATACAAAATGAATATCTGAAAACATCAAAATATTTCAACAACACCATGAAGAAAATAGCAGACCAACTGAAACACACTTGAATTGATGAAGATCAAGAAAGAAATCCAGTCCCTTAGCCTGAATAGGTCTCGCGAGTCGGGACGAAAATTAGCTTTCCTTTTTAAAATTTATTTCATTAAAAAAAAGTGTCTTTAACAATGTTTTTAATTTGTGTACATTTAGTAATAAAATGAAGTGACAGTAAAGCATAATACTAAAAAGAATCCAAAGGGCTTCCTCTCTAAGGTAAATATATCACTACGACAAAGCCCACATAGCACAAATATATTCTGAGAATATTCTTAAAACATCCTCGCGGAATATTAGTAATGTTCCTGTCAGGTACTCAAATGTTCCAATTATGTTCTGAGAATGTTACATGAACTTGAAATGTCCGCCTGTTGTATTACCTGAGAATGTTCCTTGGACATCCCGCAGGAATATTTAGAATGTTCTTGGAAGATCCGTGATATTCTTATCATGTTCCAAGAATGTTATTCGAACATGAAAGATTTGTTCATTTAACTACCTGAGAATTTCCTTAGACATCCCGCAGGAATATTGAGAATGTTTCTGTCACATTCTCAAATGATCCAATTATGTTCTGAGAATGTGACATGAACATGAAATGTCCGCCTATTGTATTACCTGAGAATGTTCCTTGGACATCCCCCAGGAGTTTTGAGAATGTTCTTGGATGATCCGTGATATTCTTATCATGTTCCAAGAATGTTATAAGAACATGAAAGATCTGTTCATTTAACTTCCTGAGAACATTCTGTGAATATCCCCCTGAATTTTAAGAATGTTTCTAGAATATTAACAATGTTCAGGGAATATTTTGATATATGGTCCCTGCAATGTGTGGAATGTGTGTGACATATGTTACCAATCTTCTTAAACGTTCTTCTGTATAACCTCCGAAAATAACAACAAAAAAAAACAACAAGCAAGGTACCCTCCACTCTCAATCATTTTAACAGGCCCTCTTCTGACCTCCCAATCAATGATTCTTTCATCACCCATTATATATATAGAATAAAAGACGTTGAGAAATAGCACATCCTTATAAGGATGTGCTATTTCTCCATGTCTTTTATTCTACATATAGAATGGGTGATGATAGAAAGTGGAGGGTACCTTGCTTGTTATTTTTGTTGTTGTTATTTTCGAAGGTTATACAGAAGAACGTTTCAGAAGATTGGTAACATATGTCACACGCTTTCCACACATTGCAGAAACCATATATATCAAAATATTGCCTTAACATTGTGTATATTCTAGAAACATTCTTAAAATTCAGGCGGATGTTCACAGAATGTTCTCAGGTAGTTAAATGAACAGATATTTCATGTTCTTACCTCGCTACACTGTCAATTTAAACCATTCACATTCCACTACATTCATTCAAACACACGATTCACTAATAATCATGACATGCTTTAATTTCAATCATAACCTTTAACCAACACGTACATCTAATTAACGCAGGCCACTCAAATTCAATGTTAATTTAATCATATAGGCATGCTAAAAGAGATACAAAAAAAAAAAATTACACACACACACACCACATATATTATATATATAATATATAACATATATATATATATATATATATATATAATATAATATTATATATATATATATATATATATAAATGTGGGTACCTGTAGTATCTGGTGGAGTATTGATATGTCTAATATAAGAAGAATGGATATTCGCCAGAGTCAGGACATATGAAGACTTTCTTTCTTCGCATAGTTCAGGGGCGACAGGGCTAGCAACCCGGTCCTTTACTTTTATGCTTGCAGTACTCCTGGACCAGCATTAGAATCTTATGGCCTAGAGGCACGATCTTCTGAAGAGCTCTGGGAGAACGAGTTTCGAGGCTAAATGGAAGAAGATGCTAGTTCCACTGAAAGGGTGAAACCCTACCTGAGTGTATAACTCAAGGACTAGCATTGGAAACCATTGCGCCCAGAAACGTTTTTTCTAGAGTGCTCTAGGACCAAGAGTTTCGGGGGCAGAAGGAAGAAAAGGCAGGTATAAGTGACAGGGAAAAAGGCCTACATCGGAATGGAAAATAAAAATAAATAAATAAATATATATATATATATATATAAATAAAAAAATATATTATATATATATATATATATATATATATATATATATATATATATATATATATATATATATATTATATATATAGAGAGAGAGAGAGAGAGAGAGAGAAAATTAATTAATACATTGGGAAAATAAAATCGAGTAATGTTAATTTGTAAACTTTGTTTTCTATTAATTTGAATAACATTATTTAATTACAGAAATTAGCACGTATTCTTATGAATGAATTAAAAAAAATCAATTTTTGCACGAAGTTCCACCTTATCTTCATCCTCGAGATTCTCCCTGAATAAATCGCTTATTCTTGAGTAATCGTATCTGCGCATGGGTGTTCGTTACATTTCCTATAGAAAAGGAAACCAAAATCAACTTTATATACACATGAAATCTACGCTTCCTTTCATACAGATTCTCTAGTCATCTGCATAAAAGCTTGAAATATATATTTATTTTCCTTTAAGGTCAATCGAATGCTTTCCCTTGCATCTCGGCTTCAAACTACGCATATATCACATGCTCCATGTGCACATCAAAGAGTCAAGTAGATATCATAATTTTATTTCACCTTACATTTCAAAATCATTCATTAATGACTCATACGGTAAACACAATCTTCCAATCTTTCTCTTTCAGTATTCGTATTCAAATTCATCTTCATTTTTGTTTTCCCTTTTAGCTCCAAAGTTAAGGGGGTTAAGGTACGTGCTGTACCGGATAAAAAAATAGCTAGTAGAAGAAAATGACAAAAATGTCGAAAGAAAAAGCCACAGTAACAGCCACCCATTCCATTGCCCTGTAGGTGCAAGTTAGTCACAAGCAAAATATCCGCTCTAAAGCTTCACGCACTCACTTTTATACATCCATTTGTTCTACATGACCAAACCATCTTAATATATTCTCATTAATTCTCTCATTTATACCCTTTTACACACCACATGTACTTAGAATAAACTTATTCCTAATTTTATAAGTTCTTCTTACACCTATCACAATTCTGAGATTATCCATTTCGATAGCTTACACCTTTGATCTATACCCTATCATTCCACACCATACTTTCACCAAAATAGAGTAACACAGGTAACAACATACTCTCATGTAAAATCCTAGTACAGTCAAGACTTAGTCCCTTTGTATTTACCAAGGACCTACTCGCTCCAGTTACTTTTCTACCACTAATAACTTTCCTACTACACTCAGCATCATCCGTTCCCTTTTCATCGAACATGCAACCTAAGTTTTTGAACTCACATAGTACTTGTTCCAATTGCTCACCATCCAAAACTCTAATTCTTCATAGCGTCCTATCTTTACCTATCACTATCAACTTACTTTTATCCACATTCCCTTTCAGACCTCTTCCTTTACATACCCAGCCAAATCCCTCAAGCAATCTACTCAGGCTTTCCTCTGATTCGCCATAAAAAACTGATCATCTGCATGCAATAAACAATGAACTAAATATTCAAGAACCGAGGTATTCAAATTATACACCTTTTTTCAAAATTAAAATATAACTTTCCTCTAATAAGGTTCAAATATTAAAAGGCCAATTTCAATTTCTATTAATAAATGGGTGGGTGTTAGATAGTGAGGGTCAAATATTAAAAGGACTATTCCACAGGAAAATTTTAAATGGGATGCAGCAATTTCGGCGAGTTTGTATCCAGATAATGAGTTTATAGTAACAATCATCTGGAATATTATATATATGTCATACTATATATATATAGTTATACTATATTAGTATATATTTATTATATATATGAGGGTATGAGTGATATATATAGTAGTAGGTATGTGATTATAATATTTATAATATAATAAGTAGTATAGGTATATAGAGTATAACTACCTTATTTAACTTGGTTTATCAGCCTTCTCAA